>BQNB010106475.1:0-23382 GCA_026074375.1 Tanacetum coccineum | reverse complement strand
TGGTTACTTCAGTTTATCCATTAGACTGAGGGTGATATGCGGTTGATAGTTTGTGAGTCAACCTACATTTTTGTAGAGCTCTTTCGAGCTGGGAGTTACAAAATGTTTCCCTCGGTCACTAATTAAAGCCTTAGGAACTCCGAACATAGCAAACAATCCCCTTAAAAATTTAACCACTATTCGCGCGTCATTTGTAAGAAGTGCTTGAGCTTCTACCCATTTAGATACATAATCTACAACTACTAATATATATTTATTTCCCCTCGATCCATGAAAAGGTCCCATAAAGTCTAGTCCCCAAATGTCAAATACTTTACATACCTGGATGATATTCTGAGGCATCTCATTCCTTGACGATATATTCCCCAATCTCTGACAAGCTTTACATTTCATGACATAATCTCTAGCATCCTTGAAGATGTTAGGCCAGAAGAATCCTTACTCATAAACCTTCCTTCCGGTGACAGAAGCACTATGATGTCCCCCAGTCGGTCCAGAATGGCAATGTGCCAAGATTTTGAGAATTTCATTTTCCGCCACACATCTTCTCATTATGTTGTAGAGACATAACCTGAACGCATAGGGTTCATCCCATAAATAGTTCTTCACTTGAGAATAAAACCTCTTTCTTCTTTCCGATGTCCATTTTGGGGGAACCACCTTACCGGTAAGATAATTGACATAGTCCGCATAACATGGCTCAACATCATTGACCTTAGCTTTTAACATCATCAAATGCTCATCTGGGAACTCATCATTAATCTCCATTTAAGATAATACCTCCATGTTTTGATATTCTAGTCTAGATAGATGGTCTGCAGCCAGATTTTCCGCTCCCTTTTTGTCTTTAATTTCAATATAGAACCCTTGAAGTAGTAGTACCCATCGTATAAGCCTAGGCTTAGCATCCTGTTTTTTAAACAAGTACTTCAAAGCATAATGGTCAGTGTAAACTACATTTTTTGATAAAACAAGATAGGGGCGAAATTTTTCGAAGGCGAAAACCACTGCAAGAAGTTCTTTCTCAGTGGTGGTGTAATGTTCTTGAGCATTGTTCAATGTTTTGTTGGCATAATAAATCGATTTAAATTTCCGGTCAACACGTTGCCCAAGAACAACTCCTACCGCATAGTCGCTAGCATCACACATAAGTTTAAAAGGTATGTTCCAGTCAGGGGATATTATGATGGGAGCAGTGGTCAACTTTTCCTTTAGAATATTAAATGCCTTTTGGACTTTAGGATTCAAACGCCTTTGGGGTTGAATAACTAGCTTAAAAACATCTTCCATTAGGATCTTGTGCGTGCAAAATGATGAACTTATTCCATTTATATCCAACATCTTCCAAGCAATCGCCCCTTTATGCTTTTCCAAGACATGCAACAATGATCTTTTCTCCTTTTCGGATAATTTAGATGAGATGATTACGGGAAAAGATCCGTTCCCATGCAATTATGCGTATTCTAAGTGGGATGGTAAATATTTCAGTTCAGGCTTCTTTTCGTCAATTTCATTATCACTAGCCCAATAGAGGTGTTTACTTCTAATTTTATCAATTCTTTGGGTCTTTTGTTTGTCAAAATACGCCGTATTGAGAGAATCAATATGCCGTATTGATTTGTCGGTTTATTGAGATTAATGCATGGGCGGTGGCCAAAAAGGGTCTCCCTAAAATTATCAGAATTCTAGAGTTTTCTGGCATATCTAATATGACAAAATCGATAAGTAGGACAAATTTATCAACTTTTATAAGGACGTTTTCTACTATTCCTCTAGGATATTGGATTGATCTATCTGCTATCTCTAGGCTCATTCTAGTTGGTTTAGGTTCTCCTAAGCCTAGTTTTTCGTACATTGTGTAGGGCATCATACTTATGCTGGCTTTTGACGGTTTATTGAGCATGAGGGTTGAGCACCTCTCATTCATCGTCACCGTACAAGCTTCTTCGAGTCTTGATTTATTTGTCAACAAACTCTTCAAATATTTGGCGTACTTGGGCATTTGTACTAAGGCTTCGATGAATGGGATATTTATATGTAGTTGTCTTAGGTTCTCGAGAAACTTTCGTTGTTATGCCTCATCTTTTTCCTTCCTCAACCAGTTAGGGAAAGGAATTGCCCGTTCTTGTGGTTTCGTTGGTGCTTGAGTGTTTTGTTCCAAGTCAGTCGAAGGTTCCTTGTTTACCGTAGTTTCTTCTGGCTTATTTGGTTCAATAAGTTAGACCCTAGGGGGTTCTCTTTTGTTCAAATTAGTATCATGTGTTTCTTTTCTATAAGCAACTGCCGATGCCACTTTTCCTCCCCTTGTTGTTACCCCCTTTGACTTCTTGCCTTGAAACAAAAATGTTATTCATTACTTTTGATAGTTCATGTACCCCAATTTTTAGTTTGCTTAACAGATTGTTTTGTTCCTTCAATAAGAGCTCATTGGTGGTTCTGAATTCGTTAATAAATATCTCCATTTCTTCTTGCTCGCGCTTCCCTTTTCTTATGAATTTATTCAACATTTCCTCCATAGTCAACTTCCTTTTAGGGTAATAGGACTGTGGGGGTAAGAATAGCGACACGATCCCTAAAACAAAAGACATGATTTAAAGTAAAGCTATTCTAGAAAACTAAAAGTAAAACTAAATATATTGTTGTATCAAACAATCAATACGCCGTATTCATTTGTTATCAAGTATTTTACTATTTATATTTTCCTCAATACGCTGTTGTGTGTAGGTATTTATTTCTTATCAAGTTTTTCTATTTATATTTTGCCTACTTTACCTAAAACAACACTAACATGTAGTGTACCCGATCAGTTGTAGCTTCGTTGGTAAGTAGGGTGTCGATCACTAAGAGCGAGAACTTCAATTCTTAAGTGTATTAGTATTTTAGTTATTTAAGCTAATCCTAATTTATTGTATCCTATGTTATGACTAAGCTAAACCCAAACTAACGATAAAAGGGAGGTTTCAGCCTAAGAGACTGGTACGAGTTTTGGTTTACTAAAGCAAGGGCAATGGGGAATAACACACGCAAGCTAACAATTAGAAGATAGAGAAGCTGTCAAGCCTAATGTAAGGAAAATGTATTAACCATATTTAATCTAATTAAAACGCAGGTTTTGTTTATAAGTGCAATGAATGTTTTATCTCGTTATTGATATATCATTCCTATATTTAGGCAGGACTTCTTCCTAAAACCTAGACATGGAAATTCTGTCATAATTAACCACATTCGCATAAAGCATTCATTGTTGCTTATAATTTATCTTAGGAGACAATAATGGTGATATTATTGAATCCTAGCTCACAGAGACTTTACTAAGTTATTGCTAAAAGGCTCTTTATATACTAGTAGTCCACTTGTCCAAATCTTTGCTCAAGGAATCAGAACATCATTTGTTAATCCAAGGTCACCTGCTAGGCTAACTTGTTTAATAAACCAGGAGCAAAGTCAACACGTTAATTGTGATCCTATTCTTCTAGATATATAAATTGCAAACATGGAGAGTTATCCAAGCATCTAGCTAACTCTCTATTTGTATTCCTAGATCCAGTTGAATGATAGGTCGCATAATTAAGCACATAAATGAGTATAAATTGATAAACATAATTCAACACTCAACGAATAAGAAATAATCGATTTAAACATAAATCCAATATTAAATTGTCATAAACATGGCTAATACCTAAAGGTATTACCCGATAACCATCGTAACAAATAAAAATGCCATAGACGAACGATTAAGGTAAACTAACCAAGTTAATGAATGATACCAAAAACCAAAAGCGTGATTAGAGTAAAAGAAATTACAAGAGTTTTCCTATGAATTGGTGGGCGTTGCGAGACCTTTGTAGCTCCTATTTTCTTCTCAAAGTCAAACTTGGTGGTTACTGAATTAATTAGCCTTCAATGGCCTCCATTGCTTCGTGAAAATTTGTATTTAGGGTTTGCTTATATAGAGTCTGGAATTTGGTCGATACGCCGTACTGGAAGAGTTCGATACGGCGTATTGGGGTTTCTTGGAGTGGGGACCACGATTATAATATTCCAGAATATTCTTTAAACTTATCCGTAAATGCAACGTATGGGATCTTCTAGATACGGAATATAAGTCTTTAAGTCTTCGTGGTTTCTTGTGAAGTTCAGGCTCAGATATGTCGTATCTTCTTTGATGGATACGACGTATAGATAGTCAGAACAATATCTTTCTTGATTTCTTGGTTTAAGCTCCAAAATGCGCGCCTTTTAGCTAATCTTCACCAATTGCTAGATATTTACTACAAATAACAAATATAATAGATTAAGTACAAATTCATGCATAATTAATGTAAATTGAGCAATAAAAATGGAATTAATGATGCTATAAAATGAACGTTATTTGATGCCATCAATATCCTTCGCAGAGACTTTGTTAAGAATTGTGTAATCCATCTGCATCTGCCAAGCACCATGTTTCTGCCTGATGGGCACTGTGTTAGCTACCCATCTTGGGTATTGAACCCTTGTGATTATCCCTTCCCTCAACCATTCGAACACTTTATCTTTAGCGCTTTCCTTTGGTCCGGAGTTAGTGGCCATTTCTTATGAATTACTGGTTCTGCCAGAGGGTATGCTTGTAAATGATGTTCCATGACAAACCCTGGCACGGTCGTGCTTACCATTGATGTTCCATGACAAGCCTTTGGAGTTTTTCTTTTAACTTCTGCTTACAACCGATCGATAGTTTTCTATTGATCAATACATGTAGATCCGAAAGATCGTTATGAATTATCACTTTCTCCTTCACCGTATCTTTTTCCTAGGTTTCTTTATTGATCATCAGTTCCTTTCCGACCCTTTGGTTGGGAATGCTTCTAGCCTGTAATATTGCTTGTTCCCTAATTCTGGACATTTGCTCTCTATGCTTACACCACTCGTCTCCTTCCACGAACTATGCATTCTATCTATTTGTCTGCATTTCCATATAGCTTCTCTATTGGTTCTCATCGTAGCTACTCCTTTGGCCATCGGAAACTTAATCATCGAATGGATGGTCGAACCCACCGCTTCGAGGCTTCTCATTCCGGTCCTTCCCATAATTACATGGTAAGTTGAGCAACACTTTACGATGGCAAACTCCAGTAGCATAATTTTACTCTTTCCTGGTTCTCCCATGGTTACTCTGAGGTCTATCAGTCCCAAGGGATGGTATGTTTCACCTAAGAACCTGACAAGAGGGGCGTTGGCCTTCCTTAGTCTAGATTTGACATCAGCGTCGAAACTCTAAAAACAGTGCTCATACATGATATCTGACGAACTCCCACCATCAACATAGATCCTTCGGACATGATACCCCTCAATTGACCCTTCCAATATGATAGGAGCGTCTATCAGGCTACTCCAGGGTATTTCTAGGAAGGCAATTTCTTCGGTCATCCTGATCCTTTCCATTTCATAGGGCCTCTTACAGTTTCCTTCGGATCCCACCATGTTTATGACTTTCATGCCCCCTCGACCTTGACTTCCATTTCCCTGGTTGCCTCAACGTATATATTTTACCAAGTGGTTTAGTTTTTTCGATGTCACGACCTCTTCTATTTGCTTCTTTAGATGGTAGCAGTCATTGGTATTGTTCCCTCTGTTTCCATGATTGTCACAAAACTTGTTCATATTTTTCTTGTTGGGGGTTCCCACTAGCGGCGGAGGTGGCGGGAAGTTTACACTTTCCATTGCCAGAATCTTCTTTGGCGTTTTAGTGAGGGGTGTGCATGTGTCCCTTCTTTGGAGTTTCTGCCTAAGTGTAAGGAGGGCTTCTTTGTTTTCACCCTTTATCTTAACTTTTATTTTTTATTATTTAACCCCTTTAATGCTTACCAAGACTTCATCACTTAACACCTTGTTGGGTTTGTTCCAGTGTTAGCTCTGTCTTAGTCTGCATTATCCCTTTTCTCACTTTTACTCCTTTTTTAATCATACCTATGGACTTCTATTCTATCTAATGGAATGTCCTTGGGTAGATCCCTCTGGTTCTGGCTGGATCGTGGGACAGATACCTAACCTTAACCACCTTATAACTTCATAAAATTAAGTACATAGTCGGTCTATTGGTATTGCCACAGTTTCCATTAAAACCATTTTGAAAATTCAACCAAGGTACTTGTGATATAGTATCAAAATATTTGTACCTTGATAGTTTTTTACTTTCAAATTTGCTCCCATGCATATGTGCATCGATAATTGAAATTGTTTTGCACATACGAGGAAGAAGCTAAACTAGAGTCATTAAGATCACATTTACAAGTTATATATTTTAATCACAATTTCTTCCCTATAAAAAATGTCTAATCTCTTGATATTTTGGATATCAATTGATTTAAATATGTATGAAAATTATTTGGGGAGAAAAATGTTCTAATTATATATCAAGCCTTTTATTGGGAACATTTTGATGCTCCCCCTCTCAATTTATGAGGGTATTATATGATGTTGAGTACGTTAATTTGAAATATTTTGAATTTCTTGAGAAATTCTTGAAAATTCGTACTCAAACACTATATATGCCTATTTTTAGTCCTACACTACTTATATACATATTCACAAGTTTTATTATTATGAGAGAATGACCTTAATGAGTAGAACAAGATATGAAAAAGTCATATTGTCCGCTGAAGCAGTCGAAGGTCTTCCCTGTATTCTTTTCCACCAACAAACTTTTCCAAGCTCCTCAGCAACCTTCTTTCCAGCAACTGACGATCAACATCTTTCACCATGATGCGAGACCTTTTCTTGTCCAAATTACTCCATCTCTTTCTTGGCATGACACTGTTATACCCCATCTTCAAGTTGTTGTCCATGTCTTTAAGTTTATCCCAAACTGATATGAGTGTACCGTTACTGAACTTGTAGAGCTCGTGACTATACATCAGTCTATTTCTCTCCAACTTGTCCAAGTAAATGAAACCTTGAGGATCAGAATATGTGGTATATGGTTCAAGGTTAGAGATGCCAGCCTTGTGTATGAGTGGCTTTGAGATGTTGAGCTTCTTCTGGTAGCTTTCGACTCCAAGTTGAAGATCTTCCACTCTCTTTTGGATTACAATACGTCTTGTGAACACACGTAACGCTGCGGCCAAGTGTACACACCGAGAAGTAGCATGTCCTCAATGTCATTTAGATGAAGACGTGGAAAGTTGCCTTCCATGAACTTGTACAATTTCTGATCAGATCTTTGAACTTCAATCTCCTCTAGATAACCATAACCATACCATTTGTTAACTTTGAAATTGGTCACTGCTATAATTCTCTTGGTGGAGTATACATCATGTTTGGACACCATGTTGGTTGCATATCTGTAGAATCTTTGTCGTTTGGGTCTCCAATGCGAAGTACCTAAAGCAGCATGCTTGTCATATGCTACCTTTATAGGACTCCATAACTTGGGTACCATATCTTCAATTCCTTAAAAGTCATACTTAGCATCCTTCATCTTGGTTAAAGAAGTTCCGAGTGTATGTTAGTTCCGGTCTTCTCATAAAAAGTATCCAAATCCTTATTAAGAAGTAGTTAGCCGGACAATCAAATGTATTTTTAAATTCACCAGAGTATCGTTTGCTTAGTCTGAATGGATATCTATCTCGTTATGGGTTGTTCTAGTCTAATTGATCATTTAGTGTTTTGTAACATTCTTCCATATTGTATTTGAGTTCCACATAACTCTTGCAAGTGCCTTTGAGAAGATTATTAACCGGACCTACCAAGTCAGTTTTTATTAGATGACTAATCTGTAGGCGGTTCATGGCAAATGCAGTGAAGTTGATAGGAGTGCTCATTAATTCATTGAACGTTTTAGAAGGTTTTTCTGATTTAACAAGATCACTAAGCCAATTCTGAGTAGGTCCATCATCAACTGTTTTGCCTGTGTTCCATTCAGGATCATTCAGGATCAGGACAGAGCTTGGTGTTGCTTAAACCATTTGGACTTGTCAGTCTTTATTGCAGCCTAAACATTGGGTTGTTCATTAGTCTTACCCATGTCATCTCCTAGATTCTGAGGCAATTGAGTATCTATAGATTTAAACACTGTCTCCTCTAATTGAGTAGACTTGTCAGTACATTTTGGCTGAGATTTGGTGGTGCCTTTAGAGGTATCAGTTGACTTTACCTTCTTTGATTGTTCAGTGTCTTTACTCGTCTTCCTTCTCTTTAACCCTTGGTCTGGTCTAGCAAGAGTGTCTTCATCTCTTTCAGCATCATCTGGCTTTCTTTTCTTCAATTTGTCAGCAACACCTTTGTCCATGGCATCTTCATCCTCAATAATTGACTCCATGAGAGAGTGATATAGAGCCCTATGCTTGGGATTTCTGTCAAATGACTTGGATTTAGTCATTGTTTCGAACAAGGTTCTTTTCTGATCAAATTCTTTCAGTGCAGCTTTATCAGATGAAGTGATAATGTATTTAGCTTATTGTTGTTTGCTTGCTTATTCCATTGTGATTCTTAGGATATATGCAACATTTTTCTTAGGTTTTTGTTGCTGTTCGAGCACGTCTACGACATCTACTGGAACGGAGTGTTCCTTAATGAATTCTGCTATATGTCTCTAGAGCACCTTATGAAGAGCATCTCCCAGACTTGTTCCAAGGTACTCTTTTATAGCCGTCGAAACTTCAGATTTGATTGTTGCAAGAAGTGCTATAGAGTGATCAACTTGTTTGAGCAATTAGACTTCCTTTTCCAATTCAGATACTCTAAGATGGATAGTAGAAAGGGTTTTAGATTCTGTAACTACAGAAGTTAAGGTTGTAGCTTTTGTTGTTGTTGGTATTGGGATCAGTGTTTAGTTTTGAGAGTAAGAGCTGAATGGAGGAATAGGTGGAGGAATGTTTGTTGCAGGGGCAGCTGTGACAATTTCAGGGATTGGTTTTATACCTGAGAGTTCAAGATTTACTAAAATATGTATAGTGAGCAGTGATGACTTCTGTAAACTTGGATTTTCATGTTGAACATGGACATCCAACATCAAAATAATCTATGTCTCGTCTGAGGAAATGTTATCAAGGTTGAGAAATATACTACCATCGTTAGATGAATCAGAACGACTAGAACTTGCAACCTTTGCAGGATCAGTAGTAGTTGTAACCTCTTGATTAACTTCCTCGAGCTAAGTATTTACATTTTTAGCATTAGTCATCTCCTCATCACCTTTCCCTTTATCCGCGAGTTCTACGCCTTTCAACTCCACATTCACCTCATCATACATGTCTTCAATAATACGATCATATTCTTCATCATCTATATCATGTGTTTCATCATCCGTAGGTACATAATCATCATGTGTATGTACAAACTCATCTTCTTATGGAACTTCGCATAAATAGATCTGATAGCATTCATTTAACCTTCACATAGCATTCGTACACGTAATCATAGGCACATAGCATTGTCCAAAGAATAAAAGATTTTGCATAGAAGTAAAAGCATTGAAAATATATACGAGTATCATTTTCCCCAACGAAAAAGAGTTTAAAAGTGAGGCTACGAGAACTCACCTTAAAAAAGATGATAAGTAGCAAAGAGTATAATAGTCAAACAACGGCGTACAACGACTTCCAGACACGACCTAGCAATTTGACCGAGTTAAAAATATGGTTGAAATGTGTTTTTTGAAATTGATGCATATGAGTTTTTGAAAACGTTTTGCATTACTGCTTTTAGTAGTATCGGTTGTGTAGTGGTTGGTGATTTAGACTTGAAGAAAATATGCCAAAGTGCGTATATTAGATATAATACACATATACTATTTATGGAAAATAGACAAGTAAATATAACAAGACTTAGATAATAGATATTATGAAATATATTCCGGTAATCTATCCGGTAACCTTAAGTTATCTAGTTTAATTGTATTGGTTAAAAAATATGAGATGCTTTAATTACACAAAACACTTTAGAGAAGTTTTAAAATTTATAAAATTATAAAATATATTTTTCGTCTTTTAGTCGATTTATTAAAATAATAATATTTTATTATTTCAGTTTTTTGTCGGATTTTTAAGATAGTAAGAACTTTTTGTCAAATATTTTAAGGATAATATTTTTATAAAATTTTGACTTGACCCGGTTGTTTATAAAACGTTTTTCAAGTTTTTAAGCCTCATTTTCCACACACTTTTCGTTAAATAAGTCAATTTTGGCAAAATTCCCAAAATCTATATTTCGTGACGTTTATCAAGACGCATTTCTCCAAACGACTATCTTACTATCCAAATTTATATATAATTCACTTTCAAAAATCCGTTTTAAGCGTTTTAATTAACTAGTTTTTGCTTATTGGGTCTTAAGGCCCAATAGTAGTCCAACACAATATTATTAGTTTTTAAGTCTGATTTAGTCCCAATATCAAAGCTCATTAAGAAAATAAGTTCAATGACCCCCCTCATAATCCAAAACTAACCAAGGCCCACGTACTAAGACTAAGCCATGGTTTGGGCTTAGCTTATTGGGTTGTGGCCCTTTAAGCCCAAATTAAGCTATCCGAAGCTTATTTTTAGACCATTAAGCTACGTGTACATTTAGATACCAAAATAAGCTATATCAAAAACCATGAAAATAAGTCAGACAACAAAAGGGGCCACAATAAGCCATGACTTATTGGGTCCTTTTGGGTCGTGGGTCGTATAAGCCTAAAACCAAATCCGTATAGTTTTAAATAAGCTAATAAACTACGTAGTACTTTTAGATATCAAAATAAGGTATCAAAATAAGCTATAAATTAGACAAAAGAAGTAAATAACCAAAAACTACTTTCTTTTTTTCCATCTTCCTTGTCGAGACCAAATAAGTTCAAAATAAGCTATACACAACTTTTTGATAAGCCAAATAAGTAATTAGATACCTCAATTAGCAAAACCCCTTTGTTTTTAACCCTAGGTAAAATGGGGGAGACGATGAACAGTGTTTAACTGTTTCTCCCGCCATTTTTACAAGAGGGTGCGTTTGAGTTTGTGTTGACCCAGGTCTTTGATTTGGGTTTGGGCCGGATGTTAGTTATAAAAATTATAGGCTCGGGCTTTGTTTTGGATTTGATATAAAAAGTTAACGGGTGTTTACTTCTATTAATAAAAGTTAACACCGTTAGGCTTTAAGGGTTATTCTTGTAACTTTGGATTTTTCAGGGACTGCTTTGGTAATTTTGAGATTTTTGTCTTGTTGTGACTTTGACTTTGGTTGACCAAGTTGACTGAAGTTTGACTAGGGTTTGACTTTGATAGCTTCCTCCTGGCTTTTTGCTTGCTCTTCCGTTCCCGTGTTCGTGTTTGTCCGGTTTTGACTGTTTTCTTATGATTTTTGCTTTATCCATACCTACACAATAAGAAAGACAAAATAAGCAATATACAAGCATTTTATGCACATTTTTGGTCTTTATTGGGTTTATTTTGATATAAAATGGATATGTGTTTTCACACATATCAGTATACATCCGTTGGTTCACTCCATGACACCAGTGAGAGCTACTCACCCGGATGGGGATGTCAATCCCAAATAGAGCTATTTATAACATTCGCGCTCACACAAAGTAATTGACAGTTCATGATAATGGGTACAGTGGGTTATCGCTACTTAGGCAAACATGTAATCATGATAAAATATACACTTGCGTCCAATTTGTAAAACAATGCATGTTTCTCACCCTAAAAGTTGTAAATCATTGATATAGTAAAATATAGGGCTATGAACTTACCTTAGTGAATAAACTGATGTATATGAATCAAGTGAATGGAAACGTCACGGATAAGACCGAATGCAACCTAATTAAATATAGGTTGTATGAGTACAATGTACTTAATAATACTACATCACAAGTTATATAGTTTCACCACCACCTAATTGTTTTTGTTTAGTTTAAAATGTCAAAACAATGTTTAAACAATACTTTATTGAATAAAGGTGGTTGTATTTGTATCCGTAAGATAAAGTGCGGTTTTCGTTTCATAATTGATTGTTTGTTAATAATACATGTTTTAATATTATTATTGATTATATAATTATATTATATAATTTTAAATGTTTTTATAAAATAGTGCACAAAAGTGAAGATACTGCATACGGTTTTATAAACCTCGTATCTTTATTGTTTTAACTCCGTTTCAAGTGTTTCTTATGTACTCGTTCGTATTAAGAAAATCTATCAAAATATTATATTTATAATATTTATGCCCCTGATGAACAGTAGTTTTAATTGTTTTTATAAAATTATATAAAACTACTTTTATATAATTAATTGTCGTAACCTTCCAAAAGTCATAACTTACTCATATTTAATCCGTTTCGCTTGTTCTTTGTATGTATGGATTCGTATTTGAAAAGTCTAATCAAATTTTATGTTTGTAATATGGTTTGGTACTGTTATGAACAGTAACAATAAGTGAAAGTTTATAAAAAATACTTTCTATAACTTTAATTATTAAATCGTATTTTAATTGTATCTCGTTCGTTTTAATTCGGTTTTTAGTGATTCCTAGGTCCACGTCTTCGTAATTAAGAGCTCTATTCAGGAAAATTATTTCCCAACAGTATACCGTCATGAACAGTAACCTATTTTTATAAATTTACTTTTATAAAAATACTTTTTAACTTAAACTTGTAAATAACGTATCACCTTCATTTTAAATCCATTTTTCTAGTTTCTTACATGTTTGGATTCGTCATGAAAAGTACTATCTTTATAAAATATCTCCCTTAATATATCAGATCTTTAACAATGAATACTTTTATAAAATAACTTTTATAGAAATACTTTTATACATTTAATTATTGTAATCTTAAAAATGTCATATCTTTTTCGTTATAGCACGGTTTTTCAAGTTCCTTATATGCTTACGATCCTTGTGATAAGTAATAACTAAATAAAATATACGCCCACAAAAACCATATTCTAGGATAAACATAAAATCGCGTCGTTTTTTAATCGAAGATCCTTTTTTAAACGATAACGATCAACCACCATAATCTTAGTTTGGTGATCATTCAACAAAACAAAAACGCACTCCATTACAAAAAAAACCAAAACATACGGTGTAACCTAACCAAAACGTACGCCAATAATCAAAAACTAGTGATGTCACCCTCTGTATCCAAAAACCGAATACCCATCAATATTCAAAACCAAAACAAACATTGCCCTCCTGGTCTCATTCAATGATGCACCACCAGTTGCGAAAATTAATCCAGAGTACATACGAATCCATCAAACGCACTTATAGAACCATTACAATTACACAACATAATACATGTAAGCAAAATAATACGCCTTTTCGTCTTTTTAAATGACTCTGCCTTTCTACCTAGCTTTTTACTTATGGGAACTTTATCACCCTTAAGCATCTGTATGCTTGCTTTCATATAAGTTTTAGCATTAATAATCGCGCTCTTAACTTATTAGTAGCCTCAGCTATTGCTATGACTCATCACGAGGGTTCAATACCCCAATCTGTTTAGATTGCTCATTATACCAGGCTTGCCAGATGGCCAAGCTTCTTGGAAATAATCTCGACTTAATCACGGTAGGTTTCAACCAACCATAGTCATGCTTGTGGGTTAACAAGCCACAATTGACAATGGACTATCAAGCTCACGTACCTCTCAAACTAACCTTCGATACATATTTGATGTATTCAGTAAAATATATATAATTATAATTTTTTTATTGCTACCCGCGAAACTATATATACGTGGAACGTACAAGTGGATGTCACACTCGTGTCCATAAGTGATACTTGGAAGTTCATATGTCACACTATCATACTTGAAATACAATTTTGGCAAACCAAAGGGTCAATTTTTGCAATTCATTCACTAGTATAAAAAATGAAACTCACAAATATCTGTTAGAGCTCATATTATGTAGCCCGTATTTTGTACTATTATTACCATATATCGTGCTCAAGCCCGTCTCAAGAATAATCCTTTGTAATCTATATAAAGGACCGGTTTATGGAATAAAAAAGACATCGATTCATTCATTCTCACAATGTTAGAGCCCGTATTATGTATTACGTATTATGTGTTATTATTATCATTCTCGGACTTAAGCCCGTCTCTAGAATGAGTGGTTGAGATTTGTTCATTGGGTCTATACTATATTTTGGGTCTATATTGATATCACTCGTTCTTCACTTGTACTAAGACTTGTCATGGACTTGCTTTACTTTTCATCTCCACATGCAATGTTGTTGTTTGGGTATCCTTTGAACATATCTTAGATTAAAATGTGTGATCCCGCCCTTCTAACATTTTTAGTAAGTTTTGTAGTTTTTTTATTTATTTATGTCATCACTATTAACTTGCCATTTAATCCAGAACATTGTTAAGTAGTATATGTCTTTGTTCAAAAATAAAAGTAGTATATGTCACAACTACTAAAAAATATCAATTCATTAAAATTAAAGAACTAAACAAATATATAATTACTTTAAAAAGCTACGTGTTTCCGTTCCAATAAAAAAAATTAAATGTATAAATGTGGTTTCAAAACATAGGTCCGAGATTTTACCAATGGACAACGACGAATTTGGATTTTGGAGCTATTATAGACCATTTTGAGTTTACAACTTTACACGATTAGAATCGATAAATGTTTGCAATAATGTATACTTAAACAAATAATCTCTCGTATAATACGTCTTACATCTTTATACAAAACTTATCGATGTTTTAATCGTGCTTTCAAGAAAAAATTTCTCCAAATTCTGGATTCAGAAATGGAAAACCAAGAAGTCAAAGTTATCCACGTGTTTTCTATGTTGCACAAAGAAGTTTTTAAATTTCTTCAAATTTTGGATTCATCTCGGCAAATCCTTTTTGTAACCTATGTTGCACAAAGAAGTTTTTAAATTTCTCGTTTTGTAATACTAATAACATACAACAACCCAGAACGAGGGTGGGTGTCGAAGGGTCCCGGGACACCATGATTTTTTTTGGTGTTTCTATTAATTCTATTAAAAAATGTCGATTTCTCATAAATGCACTATGTCTTTAAAATTGTGATTTTAGTTTTTATTTAAATTACTTTAACCTATACTTGGTCACTTTGTGTGATAGTTCCGCCCTTGTAACATGTTGGAAGCTAATTAAAAGCCATAAAATATTAGAGAAAAAAGTAGCCTAGTAGGAAGGTATAAACTTATCTTCAAAACGATATTTAATATAATACATTTACCTCATAAATGATTATTTTGACCAAAATAGGAGACTTGCAGTTCAAGTTTTCGTAACTATGGTTTTTTGATTGTTTCTATAGCATCAATTTTCTTGAGTATATTTGTGGCTCTCATATGCATTGTCTTGCATCACAATCGTGTAAGCTGTATTAATCAATTGGTGGGGAAAAATCATATGAGAAACAAAGATAACAATTATGTAATTAGTTAGTCTTAAATTAAAAATCAAACATTAAGCACACATGAACAATAAAATGCTATAAGAAAGTGAAAATAGAAGATAAATACAATGGTGCTACAAAGAAACATACCACTATGATTATTTAAACAATAACATGGATATGAATGTTCTTTAAATTTAAATTTTTCAAAATTTTAGAAACAAAATTAATAACAAAAACTTGTTACCAAGGTTAATAAATTGAGGAGAGTTATATTGAATACCAAAAAAATGTTGGATACTAGGGGACTCATCCACACCATCCATCTAAAAAAAATCAATGGTTGTGATTAAAAGCATTTAATTATTTCACCAATTTTTTAAAATTTAAATATCTCCTAAACCGTTAATCGTTAAGTAAAAAAAATATACCATCACGACGAGCATTTAATTATCTTTCAATAGATATCCACTTTGATATACTTTCGACAAAAAAAAATTTTACGTTTTTTTCACGTCTTTTTCATCTTTTTTCCACGTTTTTTTCAGATTTTTCACGTTTTTTTTACTTTTTTCACCTTTTTTTTTCGTTTTTTTTTTTTTTTCACGTTGTTAAGAGAAAAAGTTTTTTTTCTTTTCTTTTCGTTTTTTTTTTTTTTTTTTTTTTTTTATTTCTATTTTTTTTTTTTTTTCCTGTTTTTTATACGTTGTTTCGCCCCCTCGTTTTTTTTTTTTCCGTTGTTGAAATTTGCATTAAAAATCATATAAATATAACACTAATAGTCATATATGATTTAACACTATAATGTGAAATATCATATATGACATAACACTAAATATCATATATGACATAACACATTCATATATGAATTTAACACTAACATCATATATGATTTAACAGTTAAATCTAAATATCAAATATGCAACACATGAAGTTTCAATGAGAAAAAGTCGAAAAAAATGTGAAAAAAACAGAATTTTTTTTTTGTCGAAAGTATATCAAAGTGAGAAAACGTGAAAAAAAACGTGGAAAAAGGTGAAAAAACCGTGAAAAAATGTGAAAAAAACGTGAAAAAAATGTGAAAAAAACGTGAAAAAAGTGAAAAAAACTTGAATTTTTTTTTGTCGAAAGTATATCAAAGTGGATATCTATAGAAAGATAATTAAATGCTCATCGTGATGGTATATTTTTTTTCGCTTGACGATTAACGGTTTGAGAGATATTAAGATTTGAAAATAATTTTTGGTTTAATCTTATCCATTAGATTAAGATGAAGATGAAGGGTGGAGATTGGTCCCCTGGTATCCAAAAAAAACTTTGTATCCAAATGAACCTAAATCTAATAAATTATTTAAAAATGATTGAAAATTTGTTAATATATTTATTTAAGTTTCTTAAATTAACCCATTGACCCAATTTTCATTCCATGAAAACGTTTATTCAAGTTATTGATTGACGGACTCATTTAATGACATTTTAAAGTTTGTCAATGTTACTTTAACGAGGGGGTTTGCCCTGCTGCGAAGCTTGAACCGGACAGCTGGGGACGGACTTTGGGGTAACGTCGTTGTTTTTGATGGTGATAGCCGGTTGTCGTGATATTTTTAGTTCTCTATGCCCAGCATTTGCCTTTTTTCATCAGTCATTGAGAATGTCTTGCAAACATGAAATGATAATCATTTAGTATTTGAATAGATCATAAGGTTATTCTCAATACAACAGTTTATTCACGTATGGTAATATTAAAAGAAGCAAGTTGGTGTGCCAAAAAAGAGTACTTTATAAGTTTCAGATACATGCGTTACTCCTAGTTTCCTATTCACCTTGATCATACGGCTACTTGAAATCAATATACATACCTCTAATGGGAATCTGATAAATGCATACCTTTACAAGTACATAATGGAACCAAAATTCATACGGAAGTGCTAGAATGAAATTGGAGTTAATGAAGCAGCTTCTTTTGTGCTCAGCGATCCCATCAAAAGTCATTTGATATGACCAATGCTGAGAGTGATTACTAATTGAATTATCTGATGACAATAAACAGTGAACGTGCCTTTGAAAGTCAGTGCCAAACGATCTTGTAGCATTGTTGCAGCCACCGAATATGCCTATAATAAAAGAGTGAATCAGCGGCTTTTAAAACTGGGCAACTTGAGAACTTCTGTTCAAGTTATACTCCACTCATATTGCCCATGAATAATGATGTGATCAGCAGCCTTTAAAACTGCTATATTTGAATCAACGCCAAACACCCCTTAATGTATTTCTGCACTTTATATATTTTCTATAGGATCCATGTAAGATAGAGAACAAAAAAATCAATATTGATGAAAAAGATATATATAAACGATAGATAATCATCTTTGCACCACTCACCTTGTAAAGAGCTAGAATTGGCAAAGATGGATGGGTTGGACAATGGGTCAAAACAGCGAGTCAAGTCAGGCTAACACTTGAACACTTCTTTATCTTTTTATGATCTTATTGTGATTTTGAAAACTAAAATGTTACATAATGACCACAACTCTTTGATAATTTTTTTTTAGAGTCTTTATAAAAGAAAATATATTATCTTACATTTCTTTAGAGAAAACACATTTCGAAAGCAAAAACAGAGAGACATTCAAAACCGTCAATTACAAATGCATAATTTGGTTTACCCCGAAAGCAATCCCAAACACCCCATTAATAGTAGATAATATAGCTTGACCCATTTGAACATTCAAAGTCATAACACAACCCAAATGACCCATGTGTCTTCAAATGGTGCACCTAGCTCTCTAATGCTAGATTTCTAAATCTTGACATCTGTATGCGTAAATGGGTCGATTTAAGTTATACGCTTAATGAATCGATTTTAGTTACACAAACACGTCAATGGAAAAATGTTGAAAAGAAAAAATAAGAATGAAAAGGGTCAAACAGGTCGCAAAGTTGCCCTATTGAAATGCATGTAATATCCTAAATCTTTTTTAGGTGTTTTTTGTTTGTTAATTGGTGGAATGACAATCCAGACTATTTAATCTAGATATTATTAATTAAAGAGCTCTTTTGGCCTCCTTTACGTAATACCTACACCCTTCATCATTAGTTGTGAAAAAGAGTCAATCTTTTTTACTTGAATGTAAGGATATGAAAAAGAGTAATTCTTTACTCACCGACACAATTTCTAAACTCTCCGGGTTTTCATTCGAGAGTCACGTGTTGAAGCAACTTCATATTCAAAACTGCAAAGCATATAATGTGTACAAAATATCCATTACAAATAGTAACGCTTTGTGAATAAGGCATATAATATCATGGAATTATCATACTTCCAAGTTGTTGATACATATCATGAATTATTGGTTTAATAATTTTGTAGGAAGATCTATATCCCTTTAAGAAGGAGACTTAATACCTCAGAATGTACATTAATTAAATGTTCAGAATTGAGAGCGTTAATGCGGTAGGGAGAATTATAAAAATAAAGAAGTAGTTGTATAACAAATAAGATAGACTAAAAACTTGCACATTTAGTTACTTAAGGAAGGTCAATTTGGGTTATGTTATACAATAGGCTGGATGGAGTGGTGGTGGTAAACCCACCTGACACGAAAGGACCGGCCACATATAGCTTTCTATCTTCCAAATAAAACTCCACCATTTCAAACCCTATAAGAACTCACATTAACATTAAACTAAACCTTTCTAATTAAAATACACACTTTAAATAAATATACCACATTAAATTACCATATACAACACACAACCAATTAATATTATACTTAATAAAAAAGAAATTGACCCACAAAATTACAACTCACGCGGTAGGGTTAGTAACCTTTTTGTTAATGTGATGTAGCTAAACATACCTTCTTATACCGTTGTCTATCAACAACATTTTTGTAGTAGCTGGCCTAATACACATTCATCTAATCTTCCGTTCATCTCAGTCATAGCGTGTATTTGTTTAGTTTCATCTCTAAACTTGACGTCGCGTGGAGCTGGAAGGGTTGAGTCCACCGAGATCTATTCATGGACAGAAAAGAAGGTGTAAGAAATGGTCCACGACAACAAAAATAAGTTACAAAAATAGAAGCGAAAAGAAAGAAAACATTCACCTTTGGTGTCAACAAAGATGGAGTATGTGGACTGGCTAGTCAATATGTGGCTCACCCCGACGCCGTGGTATTTGTACAGCTAGTGGAACACCGTGTCCTCACATTCCGCGCATCAAACTCACGTTGTATTTGGAACCTATAAGAATCAAGCTGAGGCTGTGGCTTACATTTCCTATAACTTGAAGAGGTTCCACGCATATCCGATGATGTTCCTGAAAAGCATTAAGCAGAAAAAAAATTAAAACTAAGGTGCGAAAAATATCAGTAGTGAAACACGCGATCAATTTCACAAACCTTTGGGAGCAGCACTGCTTGTATGAGTCTTCAAAGTCTGACTCACTTCAACGCAGTTAGCAACATCAGTACGTGTACAATCATTCAGAAATCGTGGCCTCATATTTCGTCCTGTCCAGCAGACTGGGGATGCATATCCACACCCATTTAAGCCCCTAAAACCCACGGTCCATACCACGACCCTAATCACCACGATTATGGTTCCAACCACCGCTACCACATCCACTTCCACTATAACCTGACCTAAACTCGTTTCTAGGACCAGCAGCCTAACGGTTATCGCCACCTACACCCCCACCCACGACAACTGGAACCAACTCATTCAGCCCAACTGAGTTGCACGAAAGCACCTGCACATGTAATATATATATCAGATTCAAAAATTAACAGGTTTTAAATTAACATTGCAACACTGTGTTAAAACAAAGTGTAATTGAGTTGAATCAGCTTTTAGTAATAGAAATCGTACCCCCATATTTCCCCTCGCTTAACAGATAAGATCTTCTGCATAACCATCGCATCGCCATTCTTCTAACAACCCCTAAATAAGTTCAAACACATGCTTATAATATTGCGGGCACAATAAAGAAGTAATACATGTATCTTGCGTATGATTGGCTAACCAGCCTAACCTTACATCAGCACCAAGGTTTTATGATGGTGCGAATTTGAACTTAAAAAGGGAGCGACACATCAGCCTGAGTAACCTGCGAGAAAGAAAATAAAAAAAATGTTCATAAAAAGCTTTTAAAGGTAAAAATGAACTTATGACATTTCCCAATTTCAACAACTTATATGCCTATATTCAGCGACACAAAGTTACTTAACCGAAACCACAATTTAATTCACATGAATCATATACTAATGAACATTAGCCAGAATCCTATTCAAAGCTATTTCAATAATCAAAAACAGCCAAAAATTTATTCAATTCGACGCGCAGTCATGCAAGTATTCCCGACTAACTAAATAGATAATCAAAGCAATACTATTGTGAATATGCCTAAACTAACTGTTTGACCCTAACCGAACATAGACCAACTATTTATGAGTATGGTAATATGACAATAACATTCAGATCCAAATACCAAACACCCTAAAAGTTACCCAAATCAATCATGAGAAATATAGTGAAATGAGAAAAAACATTAAAGCTAATAACTATACCTTGCAACGACTCGGTATTCTCCTGAAGAAGAAATCATCAGCCTGCTAAATAAGCTAATAATCCAAACGCCTGACTTCATCTCTCATTCTTAGTAATTTGGACAAACCAAAAACCCTAAATTTAAAAAACACAAAATTAAACACAATTAAACCACCATCAAATTCCAACTTATTTAAATCTCCATTTCGATACCCAGATGTCAATTCAACACGGTTCTCAAAAACAAAAAAAACAAAAATCCAAGATCGATATTCTAATAAAAAAATTAATCAATGAGTATACCTTTGTTTTGTCATCACACTTGACAAATTCAGGACCACTTTATCCTGATACCATGTATCAAAAGGTGAGATCCAGTATAATAAGCCAATTCAAAGACCCCCTAAATCATTGGCCCTTAGATACTAAGAATTGGTTATCAGTAAACCAAAACTCATGACCAATTTCCAAACCAAAATAATAAGAAAAGATTGAGAGATGGGAGGGATGAATTTGAGAGGTAGGTGTGTGTGTGTTTTTGGGGCGGTGGAAACTGGGAAGAGGGTGGGAGAGGTCGGGTCAAAGATAATAAAGGGTGAAGGGAAACATTAACATTTTAGGAAACTCCAAATCGGTAATGTTTAACACAGTTAGCATGCTCACATTGTTCAACTTAATAATCTGTATCTATATCTAATAAAAACTGAACGATATCAGGTAGCAAAACTTAATGTGCACAAAATGATCTATCAGTAGCAATACTTGATATCAGCCAAAAAAATTTAATGAACCGATACCTAAATTATCCAAAATCGTACTACTGTAACCAACCCTATAAACTACCCAACATAATTTGAAATGTCGTAATCACAAACAACCAAAATTCACTAAACGAAAACACTACATGGTGATCCAACGGGCACTGGAAACACAAATTACATAAACGTAAATGA
This sequence comes from Tanacetum coccineum, assembly GCA_026074375.1. Taxonomy (NCBI): domain Eukaryota; kingdom Viridiplantae; phylum Streptophyta; class Magnoliopsida; order Asterales; family Asteraceae; genus Tanacetum; species Tanacetum coccineum. Next base: position 1,527 of record BQNB010106475.1, on the reverse strand, counting down.
TCATTTATAAACAAAAATTGGTGTACCTTCCAATTGGCGATGTTATCCTCACAAAGTTGGATTACGACGAAGCTATTTCCTGTTGCATTCGAGAAAATCATGTGAACTGAGAAAAACGTATTCATGATTATTAAATTCAATAAAAATAAGAAGAAGAAGAAAAATGCAAGATTGTTGTAGCTTCAACCTTTGGTTTTGTATCTTCAAAATTTATGAACAACTCCTGAAACACCTAATCAAGATAATAAAAAGCCTTAATTAGGTTTTATAAACTAACAATAAAATTCAAAATCCACCCCCTTCATACCTCAATTAATTCGGGTGTTGATTTAGGGATCCGCCATTAATTTTTTAGGTGACGATGGCTTTTGTGGGAAGAATCAAATGAAGTAGGAGTTTTGATGAGTGAGTGGGACACATGGATCGGAGGGAAGAGATGATAAAGATGATGAAGCCACGTAGTGTAAGGTAATAAATTTAAGGATTTTCTAAAATGTGCCTCGAGCACATGTTTAAAGTTATATAAAAGTAAAGTCGAAAACTGTTAAATTCAAATTTATATTTAATTATGATAAATTATATTATATATTATATTATTATTATATACTATATACAAAAGGCAGAATACCCGGCCCGCCAAAAATTTAATGCAATCCGATTTTTTTGACCCGAAATTTAATGCGCCTCTTTTTTTTTTTTTTTTTTTTTCCTCGGAATACCCTCTCGCGCTGTTTGAGTCATCGGTCTGTTTTTTTATGAATAAACCTTTAAGTTTCCTCAAACCTCGCGCTCCGCTAATCGTCCCGTTCTTTTTTTTCCTAAAAAAAATTTTAAAATAAAATTTTCCTTTTTTTTTTCCTCGAAATACCCTCTTAACAGTTAGTTTTTTTTTTACCATTTTTTTTGCCTTTTTTTCCCTCAAAAAGTTTTTAAAAGTAAACTTTTTTTTCTCAAAAAAATTTTAAGATAAAATTTTCCTTTTTTTTACCGGGTTGACCAGGGTGCATTTAATATGCCGGCTCAACCCTACCCGGTCCGATCGGTTTTTTTTTTTTTTTAGAAAAAAATTTTTTTTCTTCTTTTTTTAAATACTCTCTCGCACTTTTTTAGTCATCGGTCTGTTTTTTTTATGAATGTTTTTAAATACTCTCTCGCACTTTTTTAGTCATCGGTCTGTTTTTTTTTATGAATGTCCGAACATTTTAAAGCATGCATTAAATGGCCTTTTGCATTTAGTGTGCATTAAATGCACCGGGTTGACCGGGGTGCATTTAATACTCCGGGTCAACCCTACCCGGTCCGATCGGTTTTTTTTTTTTAGAAAAAAAAAATTGTTTTGTTTTTTAAATACTCTCTCGCCTTTTTTTAGTCATCGGTCTGTTTTTTTTATGAATGAACTAACCACGCGCTTCAGGTGCATTAAGTTGCATTAAATGCATCGGGTTGACCCGACCCGGTCCGAACATTTTTAATTTTTTTTTTAAATTGTTTTTTTGCTTTTTTTTTCAAAATATTCACTCGCACTTT
>BQNB010106474.1:0-21083 GCA_026074375.1 Tanacetum coccineum | reverse complement strand
TATTTTATTACTTTATATTGAATACGGTGTATAAAGTTCTCCTGGATACGGCGTATTAGACTTTGTATCTTTGTGGTTTCTTGTGAAGTGCAGGCATAAATACGCCGTATCTTACTTGATGGATACGGCGTATAGGATGTGAGAATCAGTTTCTTGATATTTCTTTGTTTAAGCTCCAGAATGCGTGCCTTTTTTTCTAATCTTCACCAAGTACTCCATAATTACTGCAATTCTCAAATACAAACGATTAAGTAACAATTCTTTGCAATAATTATACAAAATAGGTTATTTACATGGGATAAATGATGCTATAAAAGTGACATTATTTGATGTCATCAAAGAGCCATCCCGGCATCTTGCTAACTTGGTCTGTATCACTAGATCTAGTTGAATGATAGGTCGCATACAAAAGCACGTAAACAAGTATAAATTGATAAACATAAACAAGCAATCAACGATAAATTAAGCATTCGAGATAAACAAACCAAACATTCAAATCTTAATAATAATGGCTTATACCCAAGGGTATTAGCCCTCAAACGTCACAATCAATACAAGAGTAATAATTCAACCAAGGTAAACTAACCGAGTTAAACGAATGATACCAAAAATCAAACGATTACTAGAGTATACGAGATTACAAAGTATTTCCTATGGAATTGATAGCTTTGCTTGACCTCCTATGCTCTTTTGAAAATCGACTTTTGTGGTTAAGGTATCGAAAATATGATCAAGCACACTAAAAACCCGTTTTTAGGTTTTCTATTTATATGGTCTGGAATTTGGTCGATACGGTGTATCTTGGATACAGCGTATCGGGGGTTTCTTAGAGTAGGGACCACGTTCGATATCTTCCAGAATATTTTATTACTTTAAATTGAATACGGCGTATTGAGTCTCCTGGATACGACATTTTGGTCTTTGAATCTTCGTGGTTTCTTGTGAAGTGCAGGCACAGATACGTCATATCTTCCTTGATGGATACGGCATATAGGATGTCAGAACAACTTCTTCATATTTTTCGTTTAAGCTCCAGAATGCGTGCCTTTTTGCTAATCTTCACCAAGTACTCCATAATTACTGCAATTCTCAAATACAAACGATTAAGTAACAATTCTTGCAATAATCATAAAAAATGGGTTATTTACATGGGATAAATGATGCTATAAAAGTGACTGGTATGTGCTTAAATACACATACTTTTTACCTAATAAAACGAGCTAAAAAGAACAATAATAAACGACAAATACATAAAAATACATTGTATATGTGTGTTTTGTGATTTAAGTCTTGCAGGTAACGAATATATCAAATATGGACATAAACGAGCCAAAAAGGACAAAATCTGAGCACGAGATTAGAAGAGTACAAGAAATCGAAGCCGAAGGCGTATACATCTTTAACTGGACCAACCCGTACCCATTTAATGGGTCGGGTTAGCCCATTAAGATTCATACCTTATTACATAAACCCAAATCCATTTACCAAGTTTAAAAACCCATTCTTAAATTTTAAGTCCAAATCCTTAACCCCTGGCCCAATGTATAAGCCCAAGTCAAACCCTGGTCAAAAACCCAAACTTATAAACACAGGTCAAAACACGGGTCAAAGAAAGAATTACTGTACATCTTTCTTGCACCCCTTCCCTCCCATTTTCACTGGCAACGTTTACACAGGGTCAGGGTAAAACCACTCCTATCTCATTTCACCTCTTCTAGAACGACACAAGGAAAGCGTGTGCACCTCTGACACATCTACGCTGGCAATCTTGAGTGATTTTATTGGTTGATGGGATGTGGCATCAAATCAAGGGCTTAAAATAATGGATAAGGAGTTTGTTTAGAATGAAGGGCTATGATGAAGGCTTAAGGACGCTCCTGAAGTCCTAAAAGTTTCCCCTCCTCCCTATATAAAGAGAGGCAATCACACAGCGTAATACAAGTAGTGTAGGAGTAGCTTAGTAGTAGCTTTAGCTTATTTTAGCTTATTAATGTCTTTTATGTAATTTTTGTTTTTCTTAAGCTTGTAATCACCTTTAAATTAATAAAATTCCACTTTCCTTTTTTGTGTTTTAAATTCTGTCTTCACTTTTAAGCACTTTTGTTAAAATCTAGTTTACATGCGACTTATAAGCTTCAATAAGCTCTTTTTACTTACAAGCTACTGGAGTGAATAAGATTTCCATTTAGACAGTCTCAAAATTCATTTAATAAGCCATTTGGAAGATAAGCCAGAAATGGATGGGCTTATAGGGCTTATTATTAAGCTAGCTTGTAGATTAGCTCATTTGAGCATTTGTTTGATCCTTGTTTGAGCTAGGATCAATGTATGCTCTTTTTTTTACTTTATTTAGCTTATTATTGGAACTGCTTATAAATCTGCTTATTTGTTCTTATTAATGCTTATATATGCTTAGTCTGCCTTTTGTCAGCTTAATGGTTTAGAATAGTTTAATTTAAGTCTACTTAAAATCTGTCTCAATTTGAGTTAATCTAGCTTATTAGAGTAGCTTATTTTCTAGTGCTTATTATCTCTAGGTTTTTGCTTGTTTTACATTAATATGCCTAGTTTATCATCTGTTTTCAAAAATCAGAGGTTAATTAGAGTATTGTTTTTTAAAAAAAAGCTTTTAAAATTGATGTTTAAGATTTTAAAGGGTGTTTGGCACAGCAGTTTTAATTACAGTTAAGGACTGCTTGTGCAGCTTGTTGGATTACAAATCATTTAACAGTTTAATTTTAGTCTATAAATCAGTTTTATAGTTTTTAAGTTCAATCATAACAAGTTTAAGGTTAATCATTCATGCTTAAATTGTGGGTTTCCTTGGCTTGGTAATTCAAGTTATTTGCTTAGATCTTTATTAGGTGCATTGTAGGTGTTAATTTCATGCTTGTTTTGAGTCCTTTATGCAGTAGAATGAGTTAGTATAAGTGAGCATTGATCAATTGAGTTTTAAGTCAAATTATGTCCAAATCCCTAAGTCTTATTTTCAAAGATAAAGTCCATTTTTCAATTGCAATTTTTGATTAGATCAAGTGTCTTTAAGCCTTTTAGTAGTTTTCTAGCTTATTTGGTTTGCTTATTTTTATTCCTTAGTGCTTATTAGGTATAAGTTAAGATCTGTTTCTAGCTTATTAGTCTTATTATTAGTTTAATGGTCTTAATAATGCATTTAAAAGGAAAACAGTTTTAGCTTATCAAGTGTTCTTAACTTTTCAAAACTGTCATTTTCAATGGCCCTTTTTCTAGCTTATTTCTTTTCCTCTTAGCTTAATCCTAGCTTATTTGAGTTAAGTAAGTCATGTTCTAAATCTGTTTTTGGGAATTAGCTTAATAGTAGTGCTTATTAATTCATTTTCTTTGCTTAAAAAGTAGTAGTATTAGTCCTTTTAAAGTCTGTCAAAGTCCTTAGGTCTGTTTTAAAGTTTGCTGTCTGTTTGCCTTTTTAATGGTTTTTTTAGCTTATTGATTTTGCTTATTTCTTTCTCCTTAGTGCTCATTAGGTCTAGGACTAAGTCTGTTTTAGCTTACTAGGGTTTTATATTTGCTTATTGAGTTTTTATAAAACCAACAATTTAGCTATTAGTCATTAGTTTTAATATGCAAATCTGACACTTTTTTTAGCATTTTTTCTAGCTTATTATTAAATTTTGTCAAAAGTCCTTTTGTTAAAATTGCTTATTTTTCTTAGGCCTTTAGCTTTTTCTAAAAAGAAAATAAAAAAATGTTTAGCAAAAAGGTAAGGTCCAGGACTCGAACCTGGGACCTCACCTTCACAACACCAATGCCTTAACCATCGTGCCCTTAGGACTTTTCTGTCATAAGGGTGGGTTTGGTTTCTTTTATTAACTTTTTTAGTTTTAGCTTAATCTGCTTATTTGCTTTTTAACTGCTTATTCTTTTAGCCAAATTTTCAGTTTTAATTTTTCATAGATTTTAAATAAGTCAAAGTATTTTTCATAAATTTTCCAGATTTTTAATAATTAGTTTACTATTTTTAATATTTTATTTAGATTAAATCTGTTTTTAATTCATAAAAATAAAATAAAGATAAAAAAAATATAATTTCTTTTTCTAAAAATTAATTTTAGTCATTTTAGTTGCATTTTAAGTGTTAAGAGTTTAATTTGATAATATTTTGTTTGTCCGTTAGTCGTTAGTTTATCGTTAAGTGTCGTTAGGTTTTAATTATGTCTTTAATTCTCGTTTAGCTTGCCTTTATTTACTTTCTATTTGCATTATTAGAATTAGAATCCAAAATCCAAATCTTTTTATGACAATCAAGCTCAATTCCCAACATAATTGTGAATTTTCATTCACCCCTCACCGAGGAGAACGATACCCGTGTTGATTATTTATTATTCTTTTCTAAGAATAATTTGTATGATACTTTGCTTACGTATACGTATATGTGTATATATATAGTCATGATATTAAATTCATAGTTTTTCTTGTCGTGATTTTATTGTTTATTAAAATTTTAAATTTCATGGTATTTTCATGTGGGTTTTACAACTCTTCCCCTCTTAAAAGAATAATTCGTCCTCGAATTAGAAATATGATACGACTGAAAAGAACATACCAGATCATGGAAGAAAAATGAGATAGGAAGTCCGTATAGACTCCTCGGTTTTCCCAGCGCTGGCTTCCCTTCAGATATCCTCCAAATGATTTTTAACGAAAGGAATAGTCTTTTTCTCATGACTCTGACTGACTGTCTAATGAATAGACTCGGGTTCTTTCGTGTAAAGATAGAAGCTTCAACCGATCTGACCAAATGGATAAGAGACAACGTGGAGATGGTGATACTTGTAACCTCTGAGTAAAGATATATGAAATACGTTGTGAACATGAGAGAGTTGGGGAGGTAACGCCAAACGATAAGAAACCTCACCCACGCGTTCAAGAATTTCAAACGGTCCTATAAAACGAGGACTAAGCTTGCCCTTAATACCAAAACGCCTGACTCCAAGGTAGTGATCTTCCAAGAATAAACAATGTTCAACAAGCTGAAATTTTAACAATCTGCGATGCTGTCGGCCTTAACTTCTGACGTGTCTGAGCTTCTTTAAGCTTTTCCCTGGCGACAGCGACCTTCTCATTGGTCACCTCAATCATCTCCCTGGGCCCTCAAGAACCCGCTCACCAACATTGATCCCAACAGATAGGGAAAGCACTGGCAATTCCTAACCGTATAAACATTTCAAAGGGAGCGCAACCCATTGATATTTGCATGCCAACTGTTATTATTCCGAACTTCAACGAAAAAAATAGTTAGTCCGTGGGAGAGGGGGGGGGGCGCCAATTGTCCTGTCCATATCTAAAGCAGCATGAACGTAAATGTCTCGCGGAGGTTTCGTTAGATCTGTGAGAGAGGGTAGATGCTTTAACAGTGTCCCGTCTGGTCTCTGGAGTGAGGAGGGAGAAGGGCCGTACTGAACTTGAGCCTGGTTCCCCAAGCGTTCTGTAAACCTTCCAAAACGAGACTGAAACGTGGATCTCTATCGGATCCACGATTGCTGATTGGAGTACCCGTTAGTACGAACTTTCATTCCCTATTCTTGCTGGAAACTCTCTGCCAATCTACTGAATGAAAAATCCCATACGAATAGGAGAAACGCTCTATTCTGGTCAAACGATCCACGACTCCCCCAGATAGCGTCGTGCTTCCTCTGAGTCCGTGTAAAAAACCTGTAAACCACTAACCATAGATATTTCGTCCCATTTCCAAACAGGAATCTCAAATGTTGATAGTAAAAACCAACTTGCACAACGCAGATGTTCGAATCTTACCTTTTGCTGACAGATAAAACAACTTTGATATACAAATTTTGCCTGAGGACATCTCGTTTCATACCACTACATAACCACTCCAACCAGAAGTGTTGCTTGAGATCATGATAACGCTCTTCGTCGAACCCTGGATGAATGGAAAAAAGGAGAACTATGAGCTTCGGTCATCAAAACCACTACTCCCAGAAGTGCAAAGGATCATTCCAGGTACAATAAACTTAGTTGCCAGAGCATGGCCCTTGCCACAGAATGCCACATCACATCAACAATCGAAAACTTGGATCGGTCAGCTTGTCTAAATTCTGGATGATTGCCCAGATTTCACACCATTCGTCCTTATTGAACCCCTGCCATAAACGGAGAAATTAAAGTTAGCTCAACCCCCTCAGACCTAGCCCAGAAACCATTCGACCACTAACACATAACTCAATGTCCAAAACGTTTCATCAGATCACGAAAATGCTCTTCTTCTACTTTGATGAATGCCAGCTTATCATACCAATCATACCTGATAATCCTACTTAAACAGCGTCAGCCATCCGACATTTGCTTTCCCCGGATGATACTGAATGTAGGGTCATAAACTTTAGTAACTAAAACCAACGTCTTTGTCTCATATATAATTCTCGCAAGATGAAAATATACTTGATACATTTATGATTGAACGGTGAAAATGTCACATTATTTCGCCATAAAGTATGACTCCTAGAATTTAAGAGCGAAAAACAACAGCTGCTAATTCTAGGTCATGGGTATGGCGTATAGTCTTCACACTCATAAGGTTTTAGCTGTCGTGATGCATAGGGCCACTCACTTTTGCCCATGCTGCATGAGTACACACCCCAAGTACCTTTCTTTGAAGCATCACTATAAATCTGAAATCCACCTGAACCGGATGGGAGAGTAAGGATAGGTGCGGAGACTAAACGCTGCTTAAGCTCTTCAAAGCTCTTCTCATCGCTCGTCGTTCCAAACAAACTTCTCACCCTTTCGCATGAGCTTATCAAGGGTAAAGGGCCAGTCGTGAAAACCCATCTACAAATCTACGATAATAGCCTGCTAATCCGAGAAAACTCCTTACTTCAGTCACTGATGTCGGTCTTGGCCACTTAGTGATAGCCTCAACCTTCGCCGGATCCATGGTAATCCCTTCTGATGAAACTATGTGACCCAGAAAAGCCACTTCTAAGCCACCAAAAAGTCGCACTTGGAAAACTTGCATATAGTTTTCTCTGTGGTAAGATCTGTAACAACAGTGCGAAGATGGTCCTCATATCCTCCTTAGATTTTGAAAAAACCAGAATATAATCCGATGAATTACGATGACTAAACTTGTCTAAGAATTCATGAAAGAATCGGTCATCAAGTTCCATAAACACAGCTGGAGCATTTTCGTGAGACAAAAGGCATAACCAAAAATCATCCAGTGGCCATAACGTGTCGAAAAGCAGTCTTGGAAATATCCTGCGCTTTCACTCGTAACTGATGGAAACCCGGATCCTTAAATCAATCTTGGAGAAAAGCTTACACCCTGAAGGCTGATCGAATAAATCGTACAATACTGAGAGGAGGATAACGATTACGGATAGTGATCTAGTTAAATTCACGGTAGTCGAGATACACAATCTCATGCTACCGTCCTTTTTTCTTGCGAACAAAAACTGGAGCACCCATGGCGATACACTTGGGCGGATAAAACCTCGCTCCAACGACTCTATTGGCAACTGATCCATCAACTCTTTCAACTCAATCGGAGCCAAGCGATAAGGAGCCTTGGAGATTGGCACTGCTTCCTGGAATAAGTTCAATGTGAATTCAACATCGCGAATGGAGAGAATTCCAGGAAGTTCTTCTGGAAATACGTCTTGGAAAATCGAAACAATTGGCATGATCATGAAATAAAGAAACATCTGAAGTCGTGCATGAATATTAGCAATGAAACCTTCACAGCCGTGATATAATAGAGACGTTGCTTCCTAAAGCATAATGCATTTTCATAGAATGTCCCGGTAGGGAAACCATGATAGATAAATTCAGGAGTCTGAATAATGCCGAAAAATCCACGACGGAATGACAACAATCGTAGCATGGTCGTCTATAACCAGTCCCATACCCAGAATTACATCAAAACTCACACATGTCTAAAAGAAGCGCATTAACTGAACGGATCTTGTCATTAAACTGTAGAGGAAGGTCTCTATACACATGGGTAATACGTGCGGAGTCTTTCATGGGCGTGGATATACATAACACATGGTCAAGTGGTACAGGTGTCATAGTAAGATATGAAGCAAACTTTGTTAGAAACACAGAATGTGTTGCACCCGTATCAAATAAAACAAATACTGCACGTCCGAAAATAAATAATGTACCAGTGATGGTACCTGTAGCATTAGCAGCCTGGTCCTGAGTCAGCGCAAAGACGCGGCCTGATGCGTCTGGCTTCTTGTCAGCATGACCAGACGAACTAGCCCCCGTGTTCTTCTTGCAATCTCTCTGAAGATGACCAGCTTGACCGCACTTAAAACAAGTACCTGCAGCACGACGACACTCTCCTGGTTTTTCTACGTCCACACGTGTGTGCAGACAGGAAAGTATAACCCCGGACGTGCCCTGTTTTGTTTGGAACCGATTCAATAATGGATTGTGAGACATGGATTTTGAGACAAAAAGTTGGAATAAACTTGTTACATCAACATGAATACCAGAAAGGTAGCTCGGTGGGACTGCTGACCCCTGTTCCGTTGGTCGCGTCCAGCACCAGAGTTCTGTTCATTTTAAAACGTGATGTATATTTATATCATAGAGCAGATGGAGGATGATAAAGAATTAAAGATTGGACCGTTGTTGTCACGTGAAGTGAATGGTTGCTATTGTGTTACGGAAGTTACCACAACAGCCCTGCCTGTCTACCCATGAACGGTCATTCTCTGTCATGACCCCTGGTGACTATTCTGCTGAATTAACGACTGATGCTGTCCCCCCTTATGCCTGAATAATGATTTGGGTTGGTACATGTTATAAAGATAAGAAGGTCAAAAAACGCTGATAGGTCACATAATTTAATTACTGAAGGTTTTACCTCTTCTGATCGTTCAGGCCTTCCATCAATCATCCCAGTCTCGGAGGAATCTCAAAGTTGCGAGCAGCATCTGCAACTTGATGCAACATCAGTAAACTCATGCATAGGCATAACGGTTTCTAGGATCGACTGTGAGACCCCAAACGAAAGTTCTTGCCTGCTCCTCTGAGTGCCAATCACAAGCCTGTCCAAGAAAATCCAGCTATACGGATAAAACGCTGCAAAAACTCATTACTGCTACTCGATAGCCTGTCCCTTTGGCGAAGAGAATGAAATTCCGCTTAGGCGCTCTTAGCTCAGCTCGATGGAAAAATTTGAGGAAGACTAACTCCTTTAAATTTGCCCATGACAAAGTGAGAATCCATGCAATCTCCTCCTTTGGCCCTGCTGTAAGGCCTTCCACCATGCCTAGCGTAGTCACCCTCAAACTTATAAACGGCTAACCTCGCCTTAAACACATCATCACAACCCATTACATCAAAGATCTTCTCCATGTGAGAGATCCAGTTCTCAGCATCAACTGGAGTTACCGCCTTCTCGAACGTACGGGGCTTTTGCTTGTTAAAGCGTTCCAGCCAGGTATGAATAGTGACTGGTGGAGGATTTCCACCTGAGCCACTAGCACCATTACGGTACTCTTCACGAACTTGTTCACGGATCTGTGGAAGCATAGCATCCACGGCTGCCTGGACAGCTGCAGCGAGTTCAGCATCTGTACGCGTGTTCACCATCTGTCATAAAAATATTTTAAAGGTTAAGCGGTTAAAACGGTCAAAACGTGAATGAAGGAACGTCGATTCTGCAGGAACCTAATATCTACCCAATCCTCACAGGTCAAGTTTTAGAGCCTACAGGTCGAAAGCCTGGGCTCTGATACCATAATTGTAACGCCCCTCTCTGATGAAAGGCATCACTTATAATCATGGCGTCATATCAAAGCATAAAAGGCATAAAACATAACTGATAAAGTAACAAGGTGGAAAGCCGGAAACAAACATCGGCTCCCATTATGAAGTTTAACATGCATAAACGTAAAGGAAGTTTAAAGGACGAAACATGTGTCCAAAACATAAGTCTGCAAAAGTCAATGATGATAGAGTGGAAGCTAAAAGGGTCTCTTCCTAAGCACAATCTCTCATGCCCAACTCCCTCTAGTTACCTGCCGTAAGAAACATGAAAAGAATAACGGCTGACAAGACGCCATGCAACGGATACAATGATAATGAAATAATAAACCATAATCCTGAATAAGGAATATAAAGCAGCGGAAAGATTCATGAGTGTCATGAGGAACCTGGAGAAATATGTCATGAAGAATACGATAACCATGTAAAACATAGTTGTTATAAGATTACATGAGTATAATGAAATGTCATAGGTAGCGTAACATAGCAATAAGGGTTTGCCCACGAGCTCATATAATCATACATAACAATAACGTGCATACATGCATAAAGTAGAGGGGATGCCTCAACATGTACTAGAGGGGTGACCTCTGATAATAAAATGGGTGGAGGGATCAACCTCAATGATAAGGATGTAGAGCACACACCAACCAATCACCATGAAACGTATAAACATGTAAACTAGGATGCACCCATACGCCCCGAATAATAATGGCCAGACATGAAATAAAGTAACATGAAAAGGGACGCCGCGTGAAATCACTCTCAACGCGAAAGAGTCATGACACAGGTGCCTCAAGTGTCATGGTCATGGTACCTCCATGACTAGGTGGTAAGTCACATAAATCATGGTCATGCATATATATATAGCTCGGGCAGTGGGACATGAAATAGACATGGAATAAATCATGGTAAAACATAGAAATGGGGAAGCATAGCAGTTCTGGGGAATTGAATCATGAATGGAAGGAATGTCCCTACTGAAAGGACGGAATATCCGTACCTGGACAATGAAGCAGTGAAAGGAAGAAAACAGAAAGATATCACTCCGTCTTCACACGTGCTACATGATAAAGAGCTTGTATAAGTTACTTGTGCATGATTTAAGTTTCTTTCTATTTTTAGTAACTTTCCTTGATTAGTATACTTGTATGTTTCTTGGATTATTGGATACCATGATTTGTATCTTATTATACTTGATATTCTAAAAGTAGTAACTTTCCTTATTTAGTAAGTTTCCAAAAATAGCAGGTTTCTATAAATAGTAGCTTTCTAAAAATAGCAGGTTTCCATAAATAGTAACTTTCTAAAAATAGCAGGTTTCCATAAATAGTAACTTTCTAAAAATAGCAGGTTCCCATTTCTGTGTCTTGGATTAATAATAATCTATTTTAATTAATTAGATCAATCATGTTATTTAATATACTTGAGGTTATAATTAATAATTTATAATATTTAATGGATGTAATGCCAACTTCATGATAATATGGATGTTAATAGTACTTATTTAATGTTAAGGATATAATGGTCATTTCTATAAACTTCAAGGGTAATACCTGTAATTAGTTCACGTTAAAGCTTTAAACTGTCAATGTATATTTTAGTCATGCTTGTTTACTCGTCTTATCGTTTCCGACGACTGTTCTTGTAAATTAAATAACAATGAAATTCATTAAGCTTTTCATTTTAAGTCTCTTTTAATTAATCTAACACGTATAGAAACAACTTAATTATCGTGATAATGTGACCCGTAATTTAAATCCCCAAATGGGCCGAATACCCCATGTGGGCCGGACCCACTTGGGTCGAATGCAAATTAAGCCCAAACAATAGGCCGAGTGGCCTTGGGCCTGCGTGTGACCTTGGGCCGGTTAGCCCATACCAATTAAACCATATGCCCGAAAACAATTTAGCTCATTAGCCCACATATTAAACCGAACCACATTAAGCCATAAGCCTATTTTATAAGCCGAAAATCATTAAGCCATAAGCCCATATTATAAGTCGAAATTAATAAGTCATGAGTCCACATTTATAAATCGCAAATCATTAAGTTTTATAATCCCCTTTTAAAGTCGAAAATCATTAAGTCATAACCCACTTATCAGTCGAACCAATTAAGCCCTAAGCCCTTATTTAAGATGAAAACAATTATGTCATAAGCCCACATGATAAGCCGAAATTCATAAGCAATGATATGCCGAGCCCTTAAGGGGTCTCGGCTTGGTTATTTGGGTCACCACACACAACGCAACACATCCAATTTAATCTATGCCGAGAGCCTTAGGGTCTCGGCTTATTTCCAGTGAGACAAACCGAAACACGACAAACATCAAATACAATTATGCGACCCCTATATATGGGGTCCGGCTATGGTTCTTTGGCCAAAAGCCACCCAACACGGTACCCCTACACATGCCTTACTCGACTTTATTCATCAAGTAACATATTAACATTAATTAACTATCATAATTCACATCTTTTCCTTGTTCTAATTTATGTATAATCTTTATTATTTCATGTGACTTGTTTTCATGCATGCATAATAATCAAAAGAAGAGATAAAAAGGTTTTCGTGAGATACCGATTACGGGGATTGATCAAGGATCAATGTCTTCGTTTAAGCTCCAGAATGCGTGCCTTTTTGCTAATCTTCACCAAGTACTCCATAATTACTGCAATTCTCAAATACAAATGATTAAGTAACAATTCTTGCAATAATCATACAAAATGGGTTATTTACATGGGATAAATGATGCTATAAAAGTGACGTTATTTGATGTCATCAAATATCCCCCCACTTGAATCCTACTTGTCCTCAAGTAGCCTTTAGAAGTTTATGAAAATGTATCCCTAAGAATTTTTTCCGTTAAGCATTCATTCGATCAATTACAAGTACACAACCAAACACCTCACGAAACAGGAAGATGAAAACACTCAAATCACTCAACTAATCTATGTGGTAACATGTAACTGATTCGCTCAATTTCTCAATCATGACGAGTATTCTATCATAGGCTTGGCAAGGATACACATCTCCACCACTAGAGTTAAGGAGTAACAAGTTTATAAAGGTAAAATGGGTTTTATTTTAAAGGCTTAGGGTTGATCATTCTAACAATCTTTCACCAAAAGTACCACACCAACAAGGCAGCTGAATCACAGATACATGGCGGTAACGACGGAATAGACATGGGTGTTCGATCACATCCTCATTCGAATTTAACCAAGGGTTAGGATAAAGAAAGATATAGGGTATGGATCTTTTAACTTTCACCAAAAGTAATAAACCAACAATGCAGCTGAATCACACATACATGGCTGTAACGACGGAATAGACATGCATGATTCGATCACATCCTCATTCGAGTAAAACCCAAGGTTAATGATTAGGAAAGGGACATAAATTGTTGTTAAATAAAATTTACGAAACAAATAGATTAATTCCAAACAGATAAGGTACAAGTTGCTAGACACTTTTTCCTGACCGTTACCATGATAAAGACACAACTATATACACAAACGTCTTGATCATAGATAAAAAACAACAACCTTAGTTGGCGTTCTCGTAACGGTCAACTCCCAATCATCACATACTTTACATACTTTTACAAAGACAAGTTGCGATATCTACCACTTTATACAAAACTTTACATCGTTGATTTACAACCACGTATCAACGAATAATCGATCCTTCAAATAATTCCACCAGTTTAAGCTTTTAACGAACCAACTATCTTCAAACTTTCCTCCTCTTTTTTGTTGCGATTTTTCTAATTTTTTTGATTTTTTTAACAATACTATACTACGAATCTCGGTGTAATTTCACCATCTTCATGATCATAATAACTCTGGATAATTTCCTCCATGATTCTTCATTCTTCGGACGTACCAATAATTATGGTGGTAGTAAAAATACATGAGTTTTGACTACTTTTTACATTCCCATTGCAATATGCAAATTTCCCAACCATAACAGAGATTGAAAATGACACAAGACACAGGAAATACATACGGGGGTTAACTAACAAGTGACGTTATTTGATGTCATCAGTGAACAAGTTTGTTTACCTATAAGAGTTACCACTAATCTTACTTTTCTTGCATAATTATGAGTAGTTTAGCTTAGTTAAAACCACCTCTCGCAAACCATTAATTTTACTTGCATTCTATAAAACATAAAAACATAAAAACATAAAAACACAAAAATACTCTTCCCTGAACCCTTAGATCTTAGTGACATACAATTCGAACCTACCTTACTATTCCCCTAGAGAACGATCAATCCCTCGAGTCTTGTCAATACTACACTACAACGATTAGGTACTCTGACTAGGAGGATTGTAAACTTCGGCGTTGCAATCCGCCGTATCACAATATAACCAAACCAAGTCAAAAAAACATAGGAGCAATTCTAAACACCGCAATATCCCAAATGTTATATACTTAAAACATAATCACACTTACAACAATCAACAACGACAAAAAAACATGCCCTAAATAAAGATCAAAGACATTCAATAGAAACAACAACATGATCAAACTTTGAACTTAAGTCGATCTTTGAACCAACCAAATGACTAAACAATCACGATTCCACAAAATCTAAACAACTAATTTAGACAAATAGATGAGAAAAGTAAAGAGAAGAAAAAAGTTTACACGTGTGTGATCATCTCAGATACATGTATTGAATAAGCTACGCATGACACATTGAAGAAGCCACACATGACATGTATCAATTGAAGAGGAAACGACATCATGCAATGCCTAGTTTGTAACGAAAATGAACCACTTAGTGAATTTGGTACCTCATAGCAAAAATGGGCCAACAAATAACAACCCAATTAACCAAAACGACACATCTTGACTCAAAACGACCTTATTAAAGACTCATTTAAAGCAAAACAACGTTGTACACACGCCTATTGTATAATATGTTAATGTGTTTTAGGTCGTTTTGTGAAATAGTGCACTTGAGGGTAATTTAGTGCACTCTAAGGGGTGCAGTAAAAATAATGCACTTGAAGAGTATTTTAGTGCACTCTAAGGAGTGCAAGAAAAATAATGCATTTGAGGGGTATCTTAGTGCACTCTAAAGGGTGTAGGAAAAATAGTGCATTTGAAGGGTATTTTAGTGCACTTTAAGGGATGCAGAAAAATAGTGCACACAAAAGGTATGTTTTTAAAAAACATCGAGTTTGGTTTGGGGCTTTCATAAACTCCCATATCATTTCTTCCTTTCTTAACGTTTAAATTTTCTCTTTATTCCCCCCAAACCTCTCCTTACTCCACACCCTAAGACTTACTTTGACATCTTTTAACCTATCCCGAAAAATGCAGTCCAACTGAAAAACTCCTCACCTCTTTCATCCAAGCCCCCTCAACAACATGATAAAAATCTGGTTCATCTAACCACGCGTTGAAAACACAAAATGGTTTTGGACCACAATCTAAATCCATATCTTTCAATACGATCGAACAATGATCCAATAGTTTTCTACCCAAAGCGACGACCGAGAGATTACCCAAAAGATTATTGAACTCATTACTAAAAAAGAATCGATCGAGTTTGCTAAACTTTACTCCGTCATGATTAACTCTAGTGAATTTCCCCTTCCCGTTGGAATCTCTACTAGCCACATATGATTAATAAAACCATTGAAATCAATCATTTCCCTAATGTTCACCTGAGAATTGAGCCTATCATCATTACTTGTAACCATATTTAAATTCTTGAAAATACAACACACACCATTCCATCTATTCATCAATCCAAATAACCTAGCCCACAACGAAGTTTTTCTTACTCATATGCGGCCTATAAATATACACTAAAACACCTTCTTGTCAGTCCCTTTCCATGGCCCCTTAACAACAACAAATATCTTGTTCGCTACCGCCTCTTTGCATATAAATATAAAGACTCTCAAATCCCAAATAAAGATTATATCCCCATAGTTCCCGATTACATGTAGTTGGGAATATATGTACCCTTTACCACCCTATATTTCATCAATCCAAAAATCATCAACCACACCGATTTTTGTCTCTTGCAATCCTAAAACATCCGGTTGTTCGCCCCTAATGATTTATCTAATCCACCATTTTTTCGGCTATCCTCCATACCCTTTACATTTTTTGAAATCATCTTCATAAACAATAACTAAGAAGGAAAACAAGAATCTTACCACCTTGTTAAGTATGATGGACCTTAGTCCCTTCGTGACCCTGCATCCCCTCCTTCATTTCCTCTTCGGCTAACACCCACGATACCCCAATCATTTCTCATATCCTTTTTGCATGTTTCATGGCCACGTTGCATTTACTACTAACCGCTTCGCCCTCATTACCACCCCCAAATCAGAAAATCTCGTGGATTTTGCTTTATACTTCATAATATTCATTATAAGCATGTGAGATTCCTTTTTTGTTTTCTCATAGACCCTCCACCCCGGTTTTCCTCGTTACATTCAATGGTTTTGTTACGCTCCTCCTACTTGTTTTCTTTTTGACCTTTGTATTCACGCCATTCAGTTTCCCTTGATAAAAACCCAACTAAACCTCTGCTCCATCAAAACTCATATCTCCACTCACCTTTCTTTTATTCTTCGATATATTCCCTCACTCCAAAACGAGTTAACCTCTCTTTTTACTCATGCAATCTTCGAATTCTCATGCTCCTGCTCTTCATTACCCTCATTTATTTCATTATTTAATTCTCTTACGTTATTTTAACTACTTTTTTCTTTGCGAGGAACACGACTTGAGCTGTTTATAACTTGTATGTTTCTTCTTGCACTTGAGCTATACGCGGCTACCCTCATTAATATTTGTTTCATTATCCCCTTCCAGCCCAAGTCCTTGATCTACACGAGTCTCCTTATCATGCCCGTTACCTTTTTCCTCTCTAGTAGCTCATTAAACGCAACTCTCACTCCCAGCCCCTCCTTTTCGTCATGCTTATTTACTACACAATTTTTCATCTCCTAATTTACACTGTGTTTTCGAGTTTAATTCTGGGGAGAGATGAAAGAAAAGAAAAGAAAAGAAAAGTGTGAATAACTTGTGTTTTCTATTTTTTTAAAGGAGGGAAATGAATGAAATTTGATGGAAGAATGTTGTTAAAAATTTCTATAAAAAATGAGAGGAAATGAAAGTAAACGAAAATATTGCATATCAAATGACAATACTATCATTATTAATAAACTTTAGAACTTAAAATATAGGTAAAATTGTAAATGGACCACTAATTTCATTTTCACTTTTTATTTTTAAATTGGTACGTTTGGTTTGTTATAAGGAATCTAACAATATGTTATAAGATGAAATGAAAATAAAATATCATTTTCGATATTGTTGTTTGGTATAATACTATGATACAAGTATTAAATTTCACAAAAAGGGCTCACTCTCTTTTTTTCAAATATAATTAGAATTTTAAACATACCACTACTTTTTCTCTTTTTACTGTAGTGAAAAGTGACGGTATTAAAAGGGACCCACAAAAATGCTAGAAAACCCACATATTCCCACAAAAATGAGACTATGGATATAAATTTATATTTTGATTGTCATAGTATCCAACCAAACATTTAGGGTCCGTTTGGTTTAAGTGAGGTTGGATTAGAATTTGGATTTGGTATAAGGGCCCGTTTGATGTAGGTGGGTTTAGAATTATGATTTGAATTTGAATTTGATTTATGATTTGATTTGGAATTATGTAAGAGAAGGAAAATATATATTTTAAATATTAAATAATTGTTTAATGAGTTTATATATGGTTTAGTTTTTAGTTTTTATTATTTTAAGGAATTAATTGCATTTTTGGTCCCTGTGGTATGGCCAAATTACAGGTTTGGGACCCTAACTTTTAAAATTACAGTAATGATCCTTATTTTTAAGTTTTCGTTGCAAATTTAGTCTCCGGGCCGGGACCAAACCTGCAATTTGGTCAAACCCCAGGGACCAAAAATGCAACCCAAAAGGACCAAACCTACAACCCAAACTTGAAAATAAGAACCATCACTGCAATTTCGAAAGTTAGGGTCCCAAACCTGCAATTTGGCCATACCACAGGGACCAAAAATGCAATTTACTCTATTTTAAGTGTAAAGAGATAGAGCGAAAGAGAGATGAAAGAGATAGGGCTCACACATTTATTTAAATCCTAAAAAATACCCATCAAGATGGTAAGGGTTTACAAAAATGTAATTATTATGTGTGGCGGCTAACTTTTTGAAACCAAATATTTAAAATAAACTTTTACTTAAATATATTTTATAATAAGTTTTAAATAAAAAACATTATTTATAGTTTTTGTGTCTTTCACCACCATAGACAAGCATAAGAAATGTTTTAATTTTGTTTGAATTGCAATTGAGTTGATGTGATTGCTCCATAATAAAGTTGTATCAGTTGTGATATTCTAAGTTGATGATAGTTTACAATGCTCTTATTAGTTAAGTTTTATTATATGACATGTCCAATATCACTTGTGATAATTCATAAACATAGTTAATGTCTAATATCACTTGTGATATCTCAGAAACAAACAAGTATGCTTTTTAACCTTTAATACCACTTGTGATATTTCATTGTTTTGTATATTTTTTTATATATTATCACATATGTTTTCTAATATTTTTATATTTTTCAGGTACAAGATAGTTTTTGTGTCTTTCACCACCATAGACAAGCATAAGAAATGTTTTAATTTTGTTTGAATTGCAATTGAGTCAAACGCACTATTAGAAATACAAAACGTTTTGGAGTAATTTTTTCTATGACACTCACTTGATGGATTTTCCTTTAACGTTCCTCCTTTATCAAACCCTTATTATTGATCGTGTGTATATGCACCCTACCAAAATATCATCTGTTGGTTGCCCTCAACACCACGAGATAGGTAACCCCATTATGTTTATCCAAGTTATCATAGGTCTTATTGATGTTAATTTACGACTTCATTGATGTTTTTATATATTTATGTGTTTGATTGTTCATAATAATCATGAGCAAATTAGAGTCATTTGTTAATTTTTAAGTTGTTTTTTTTATGTCTTATACACTAGTTTGATAGAACGTTAGGGTTTGGATTTGAACTTGAAACATCAGTTGAAAAATGTCGCCTTTTTGGGATGTTGCGTATTTAGTTATGTGTATGCTTCTGCTAAAAATAAGTACTACGTATTTCTTTGTAACAAAATGCGATATGGCGAAAATCATAAGCTTTAGATTTTTTCAAAAAAGTTTATCTCTTTATACTTGATTTAAATATGATGGTAAAGAAGTAACTTTAGTTTCATCTTTAAGAAGCACTTTGAAGCATGTACCAACCTACTCATTGAAAACTGCTTATTTTGTTATAAATGCGACACGGCAAAAACATAACATTTTTTATTTTTTTTCAAGTTATTGGTTTATACTGGGATTCAGGTTAGATATGATGGTAAAAAAGTAAACTTAGTTTCATCTTAAATAAGCACTTTTATATAAGCATGTCCCAACCTGCTTATTTGTCCCCAACATAAGTAGATAAGAAGATAAGCAATCCCAAACACCCTCTCAATAGACTATTTGTAACAGGTGAACAGGGTTACTTTACTTTATTATGAGGTGTTTTTTTTTCTTTCTGCCTTTTGCCTCTTTTGGTTTATCCCATTGTGCAAAGCTGAGCTTTACCTTTTTTTATTTTGGTACGCAGCTGCCAGGATAGTAAAACATAACCGTCGTAGTAAAAAAGCTAAAGCTAATCAGTTCATATCTCTAGCAGCGGATCAATGAAGAAAATAGTAAAGCAAGATGCATCTCCCGCTTGTAACTCAAGAAGGTCATCGAGAGACCTGGCAGCTGATAACAGTCATGGTAAAAAAGTTAAAGGTGATAAAAATATTACGCCAAAGAAGAAAAAGCATAACACAAAACGCATCTCCTGCTTCTAGCGCAAGAAGGTCATCAACATCATCGAGGAAACAGACAAAACAAACTCTGGTTAAAGATAACCTAACTAATATGCGCAAGTCTGCAAGATTGGAGAATAAGAATCTGTCAGATACTCCCCAAAGTAAGGAGAAATCAAAGAAAACACAGGAAGAAATTAAAAAAAAAAACTCCTGTAAGCGGTAGACGCAATAAGCTCTTTGAAGAATCTCCTTCATCAAATACGAAGTCAAAGAAGAAAAAAGCTGTAAGAAACAGGAAAAACCGAGTTTGGGTGTTGGTGGTAGGAAAAGGAAGATGGGGCAGAAAAAAGCTTTTCTAACAAAAAAAAGCTGTAGCAGGTCGGTGAACTTATCTGGTTTCCTGTATTTTATGTTCTATTATGTTTTTAACCTTAAATATGGTTTAAACGCCTCTTTCTTGTTGACATGCAGATGATGGCAAGGCTAAAGACAGTGAAGAAACGGTGTCTGAAGCTATTACCAGCAGCAGCAGTGGTATTGCTTTTCTAGTCAATAATTTTTAAATTGTTATATATTGGTATTCTTAGTATACCAGGTGGAGATTTGAACCTAGATAAATATCTGCCAATCTTAACTGATTATAAAGTATAAACAGATATATTACTAAATACGGGGACTACCAAGTTGTCACTTTGTGAATCCAATGGTGAAGCACCACTAATTGCACGTATAGTGAAGCATATAAATTTTTAAGTTTATTTAACGAAATAACTCCCTAAAACTTAGAAACCGATAATAATCTCGCCACTGCGGTTTATCCCCTTTTTCCAGCCTTAGATGCCATAACTCTCCCGATAGTGCGCTCTTAGATATTAAAATCCAGAAACTAAAATATTACTGGTCTCTCCTAAAATCTAGAAACCAATAATAATCTCACCTTATGTGCTAATTTAGTTCGTCCTTTATTTATGCGGAAACTAAGGGGGTGTTTGGCTAAGCTTATATGATGGGCTTATGAGCTTATTAGCTTATATGTGTTAAATAAGCCTAAAGTAAGTGTTTGGCTAAGCTTATATGATTGGGCTTATGAGCTTATATAAGGGGGTTTTGATAAGCCCAAAATTTGTGGCTTATATGAGGAGGGGTGGGCTTATATAACAATATCATATAAAAAGACTTTTATAACCTCATTCAATAACTATACCATTTAATGTTCATGTACTTTTTTGTCATTTTACCTTATTAATTATGATAAGCTTAGCCAAACACTTAGCAAGGGCTTATGAGCTCATGATATATAAGCCATAAGCCACTTATATAACATAAGCATAAGCCCAATTCATAAGCTTAGCCAAACACCCCCTAAATGATTGAGATGACTAAACTTATGCCTAAATA
>BQNB010106473.1:0-21049 GCA_026074375.1 Tanacetum coccineum | reverse complement strand
TACGATTAACTATTAAACTACGAACTATTATAAATAATAAATATACGGGGTGACCGAGTCTTTTACTCATATCTAACAAGTACCGCCTAAATCTAGGAATGATATATCAACAACAATAAGACAATCATTGCACTAATAAACAAACCTGCGGTTTATTTGATTAAATATGGTTAATACGATTTCCTTATAATAGGCTTGACCGCTTCTCCATCTTCTGATTATCTGCTTGTGTGTGTTAATTATTCTCACTAGCTTAATCTCCATAACCCCATGCCAGTCTCTCAGGCTGAAAACCCCCCTTCACGTTAGAATTAGGACTAACTTAGGATTAACTTAGATTAGATCTAACATAGATAACTAAAATACTGATAGAACTAGGAATTAATGCTCTCGCTCTTAGTGATCGACACTCTACTTACCAACGAACCTACAACTGATCGGGTACACTGCCCGTTAGTGTTTGTTTATAGGTAATTCGGCTAAATATAAATGCAAAACTTGATAATTAATTTACCTATACACGACGAAGCACATCATGGCTCCAAAAACTTGATATGTCATTGTGCGTAGGTAATTTTATTATCAAGTTTTACTATTTATATTTTGCCAACTTTACCTAAAAACAACACTAACGGGCAGTGGACATGATCAGTTGTAGCTTCATTGGTAAGTAGGGTGTCGATCACTAAGAGCGAGAGTGTTAATTCCTAATTCTATCAGTATTTTAGTTATTTAAGTTAATCCTAAGTTAGTCTATTCTATGTTAATCTAAGTTAAACCTAAAACTAACGGATAAAAGGGGGGTTTCAGCCTGAGAGACTGGCAATAGTTTTGGATTACTAAAATGAAGACAATAGGGAATAACACACATAAGTTAATAATCAAAAGATAGATAAGCGGTCAAGCCTAATGTAAGGAAAATGTACTAACCATGTTTAATATAATCTAATGTTGGTTTCAGTTTATTGGTGCAATGATTGTCTTATTATTGTTAATATATCATTCTTAGATTTAGGCGTTACTTCTTCCTAAAACCGAGACATGCTAATTCTGTCACAATTAAACACATCCGCATAAAGCAATCGCGGCTGATTATAATCTATCTAGGAGATAATACTGGTGAATATTGAAACCTAGCTCATCGAGGCTTTACCCACTTATGTTTAATCGAATTATATATGATGGTAGTCTACAAGCCGTAGTGATCAAAGCAAGATCGTAAGATACATTTGTAAATCCTAAGTCACCACTTAGCTATACCATCCTTTATAACTAGGGGAAACACTAGAGAGTTAAATTTATAGTCCTATGGTTCCAGAGTCACATATAACCTATATGCACTTTTATCCCAAACCTAGATTACTTGGTCCGTCTCACTAGATCAAGTTGAATGAAAAATTAAACCACATAATCAAACATAAACGAATATAAAGTGATAAACATAATCAACACACAAGAAATAAGAATGCAATCCATATAAACATAAACCAAACATTAAATTATCATAAACATGGCTAATACCTAAAGGTATTAGCCAATAACCATTGTAATGAATACAAATATCATAGACGAACGATTAAGGTAACTAACCAAATACTTGAATGATACCAAAAACTGAACGCGTATTTAGAGTATAGATTATTACAAGGGTTCTCTTTTGGATTGAGATACGTTGCAGGACCTTCTTGCTTCTTTTCTCTTCTGAAAAATTAAACTTGGTGGTTAAAACCATAATTGCACACTTTAGCTCTCTCCAAATTCATAGTATTTATAGAGTCTAGAAAAAGGTCGATACGCCGTATTGAAGATGCTCAATATGGCGTATTGGAGATTTCTTGGAGTGAGGACCACGATAAATATCTTCCAGAATATTCTTTAACCGCCACATGCATACGACGTATAGATCTTCTGGATACGGCGTATTGGTCATCAAATATTCATGGGTTCTTGTGAATTTGAGGCACACATACGACATATCTTCGTTGTTGGATACGGCGTATAGGTCGTCAGAACAATAGATTCTTGATTTCTTCGTTTAAGCTCCAAAATGCGTGCCTTTTAGTTAAACTTCACCAATTGCTCCATATTTAATGTAAATTACAAATATAAGCAATTAAGTACCAATTCATGCATAAATAATGTAAAATGGCAATTTAGATGGGATAAATGATGCTATAGAAGTGACGTTATTTGATGTCATCAAGGTGTCATTTTATACACTTATTCAGGACCATTTAACCCCTAAAATCATGCAAATATACTATATTATTGCAATACATCATTTCTTTTTGTGTAATTAGCATTTGGGAAGCACTTGGATAAAAAGCATGTGACTTGGGCTTGATTCGGGAAGAAACTCAACGAAAAAACAACTTTTCAAGCTGGCGACTCCCATCCTAACGCCTTCACCAAATACGGCTAGAAAGTGGATTTTTTAACACAAAGTGTGACTTCTCAGTGTGTGGAAACTTGGGAGAACTTTTCGTGCAGTCACATTAGACGATTTTTAAGGGTTTCTAACCCTTTTGTACTCACATACTCACATATTTAATTGAAGTGAAGTCTTTCCATCCATAATATGCCTATGTGTTGTTTGATTATATATTGTTTTTCGCTTTCTATTAACATGTTTGGCTAAATTAATTAGTGTTTGCTTTTGATTGTACGAAACCTAGTTTGTGATCTTTAACTTTATTGCTTCTTGTTAGTAGTGTGCGCGTTAGGCTCTAGAAAAATAGCTATAAGATATTACATTAGTATAGACGTCTAGAAAAACGTGACCAGGCTAGATGAAACCTGCAATTAGTTCTTCATAATTAGTTGAGTTTGAGTAGATTCCTTCTTAAGTATTTATTGGGCGTGATTTACTATTGGCAGGGAGGTTTTCTAACAGGTAACGCGCGACTAGGTTGTCACGTAGAATGCGAACTTGACCATATCGCTGCTGAATTAGGGGAATAGTTACACATTACACTAACTAAGGTGACGGAAAATAAGTTATAGATCAACTAGGGAGTAATGCATGATTAAGTGAGCACATTTTTTTACCTATATGAGTTTCCTACCGATTTACATTAGATCTTAGTGACATACGATTCGAACCTACCTCACTATTCTCTAGAGAATGATCAATCCCTCAAGTCTTGCCTATACTACACTGCAATGATTAGGTACTCTACCTAGAAGGATTTTAAAACTTTATAGAAAACTAGAAGGGGGGTTGAATAATTTTACTAATTAAAATTTCTATTTGAAAATTTCTTAGTTGATTGTTTAGTTAGTTATTAGATCTATTTGTTAGTATAATAATTTAATGATATATGTAAGACGTTAAGGTAAAGGATATGACACAAGCATTTATAGTGGTTCGGCTACAAGGTCTCCTTCCTTGCCCTACTCCACTCCTCGAGTCACCTACTCGAGAGTTTGAAATCACTACACCAAACTCCTTTAATCGGCAGAGAAGCCTCACAACGTTGCTTACCCTTTATCCGGTACTAAGCTAAATACCGGGTCCTATCAAGAAAGAACCAATCCTTCATCGCTTACCCTTTATTTGGTACTAAGCTAAATACCGTGTCTTAATCATGGAAGGACAAACCCCACAACACTTAATCACCCCACAAATGTTAGGTTCTAACAAACATAGAACCGCCCTTACAATATACAACCGAAATCCTATCTTCTACTAACTAGTTTTTCCCTACACATTCTCGACATACTATAATGATAGATTTGAATGAATATGATGAATGAGATGATGACTCAAGATTGGTGTATTGATCTTCATGAGATGGGAGATACTTGCAACAAGAGAACCTCAAAGCTTGATTTTGTATGCATAACCCGATAAATCTTCTCCTATTAAGAAAATTACCAAAACTCTAATATGATAGAAAACATGATCTAAGATCAGAGGTTAGATGAATGTGACTGAAAAGTATATAAGAATGTGTGATGAAACAAAAGAATTGGCTTGGTATTTATAGGCCTAAAACTGCACTGTAGCACGGTTCCACCGGTTTCATCTGCAGGATGGAACCGACCATTATAAGCCTATGGAACCGGATGTCTGACACTTATACTGTAGCATGGTTCTACCGATTCTGGGAACCGGCCATTGAATAGACATGGAACCGACACTCTGACATCAAATCTGAAATTTAGATTGAGTGATGTCACCTATGATGTAACTATTTTCAAAAATGATTTTTATAGTGTATAAGAGTGTGATAGTGTTTAAAAGAAACTATTATAAAGTTTACTAAGTGTTTATTTGAAAAACAAAAGTGATTATATATATTTTGACCAAAGTGACTAAATTGGTTTGTGGAAAATATATCATGTATGTTTTGGCAAAACGACGGGTTTGCAAGGTGGTAATGATGTATGATGCAAATGATGAGTATGATAAGAATGATGATAGTCGAGTTAGAAAACTATTGGGTTAAAATGAATAAACTTTATTTTCTACTTCCGATGATTTTATGATTGTCATCAACAAAACAGGGATATATCGTAAAATATAAACAAACATTTTTACGGTTTATTTGTATTAACAATCTCCCCCTTTTTGTTGTTGACAAAGCATAAACTTATCGGAAGTAAACTATAAAATTTATATGTTTTAAATTGGAGTTTTTACTTCCTTCTCCCCCTTTTTGTCGAAACAAAAAGAGCATCAAAGAAAAACTAACCAACAAATGCAATGCTATAAAGTAAATATGAGTATAACCGACGAAAGCCGGAACTAATGATGATTCGTAGTGAATCATATGCAATGCTCCCCTTGACGTAAGCTCCCCCTAAATTAGGTCGTCAAGGAATCCGAATGAATTGAGAATGATACAAAGACACAAGTTAGTAATACGTGTCAATATCAAGAGATAAACTCCCCCTAGATAGGGAAAAACCTGTATAATGATACGATTAAGATTTACGGAAATTTGAAAGAGTAAAAAAAATATGGTCAACCCTGCTCAGTTGGTTCCATCCAGTTCCTTTGACAAATGGAATCGGCCTTCCTGAGAGAAGGGAATCGACTGACGTGTATAAAAGTCAGCTTGACTGATTTTGGCAGGAAGCAATTTATTCAAAGATTGCATTAAACAATCTAAAGCAAACTGCAAATCAATCATATTTCCAAGAATTAAGACAAGATTGAACCAAGAAGAAAAACAAGTAAACGAATAATCAAACGTAAACTATTTTTCATTAAGATTGCAAGAACATAACAAATCATGAAATAAAACACATTGGTTTTGATGAACGAAAAATAAAATCATGATCTAGCTCTAAGATGTGCTGTCGTGTAGGGTTAATTTATTAATTACCAAGTTTTACATTTATATTTAGCCAACTTATCCTAAAACAACACTTTAACGGGCAGTGTACCTGATTGGGTGGAGTTTCGTGGTAAGTAGGGTGTCGAACACTAAGAGCGAGGTTGTTAACCTTATAATCTATCAGTATTTTAATTACTTCTACTTAAGTTAATTCTAATTACCTGTTAAACCTATGCTATATACGCTTCTAACATATATGAGGGGTTTTCAGCCTGAGAGACTGGCACAAGTTTAGTGGTGACAAATATCAATTCAATACACAATAAACGTAAAAGAAGAAAATTAGAAGATAGAAAAGCGGTACAAGCCAAATGATAGAAAACTGTATTAGAAATATTAAATCCAGTTCAGTGTTGGTTTGTTTGTTTTAGTGCAATGATTTACTTATCTCGAAGCGGCATATCATTCTTAAGACTTAGGCGGGACATCATCCTAAGACCTAGACACGATTAATCCTGTTACAATTAACGCATCCGCATAAAGCATATTTTAGTTTAATTATAATCTATCTTAGGGAATCAAAGCAGTGGTGATCCTGTTAAAACCCTAGCCCATTGGGACTTTACCCACTTATTGCTTGACGGTGTTTTATATACTGGTAGCCCACTATTCGAGTCTTTACCAATTAGATAAGAACATGATTGCTGAAACATTACGGGTCACCTACCGGTCCAACTAAGCTCATAATTCAAAGGTAAAGATAGACTGTTATTTATGATCTTATTGGTCCAGTAATATAAAACACGATATGGAGAGCTATCCTAGTATCTAGATTACTTTTTAGGTATCACTAAACCCAGTTGAATGATAGGTCGCATATTCAAGCACATAGACAAGTATGAGGTGATAAACATAATTAAACAATCAACGATTAATTAAGAAATCGATTTTAAAACAAACCAAACATTGAACTTTCATTAAGATGGCTAATACCCGAGGGTATTAGCCTACAATCATTGTAATTATACAAGTGTAATCAAGCAATTAAAATCGAACGATTAAGAGAGTAAAAATTACACGACGTCTTCTATGGATTCGTGATCGATGCTTGACCTTGGTGGCTCTTCTTCTCTTTAAGGAATTCATCTTTTGTGAGTATGGTATAAGGAATATGATATTGCACACCGAAAACTTATTTTTGTCTCTTCTATTTATAACCTCTAAAAAATGCTGGATACGCCGTATTGGGCTAGGCCAATACGGCGTATTGGGGTGTATCCCTTGGAGTGCGCGCAAAGTTTAAGATCAGTATAATATACATTCCCAAAATAAAAATATCTTCGTATCTCTGAATAGTTATCTTCATGAATACGGCGTATGGCAGAAGGTGGATACGCCGTATTGGGAATTGTGAATACGCGTTTTCTTGTGAAGACTTGGCGCTGATACGCCGTATCTCTTTTCCTGGATATGGCGTATTGGTCAGAATGGGTTAATCTTCAAATGTCTTCGTTTTAGCTCCAAAATATGCGCCTTTTAGCATGTCTTCACAAATCAATCCTTAATTACTGCAAATAACACTTTTAAACAATTAAGTACACATTCTTGAAATAATTATACAATAGTGGTTAACTTATTCGGGATAAATGATGGTATAAATGTGACGTTATTTGATGTTATCAAATATCCCCCCACTTGAATCCTACTTGTCCTCAAGTAGACTCTAGATTATATTGAAAATGTATCCTAACCGAAGTCAAGGATTTTTGCATTTAAGCACTTCTTTTGTTCTAATCACCTGTATAAGACCAAGCACCTCACGAAATATGGAAATGAAATCACTCAGATCACTCAACTAATCTAGGGTGTAACATTTAAGTGGTACGCTTAATTGCTCGGTCGTGATTAGCTTCGTATCATAAGCTTGGCAAGGATACACAACTCAATCACTAGAGCTAAGGAGAAACAAGTCAAAAAGTTAAATTAGGTTTTATTAAAGGCTAAGGGTTAATCATTCTAACAGTCTTTCACCGATAGTACCACCCCAACAAGGCAGCTGAAGCACACATACATGGCCGTAATGACGGAATAGACATGTGTGTTCAAACATATCTTCATTCGAGCTTAACCAAAGGTTAGGATGAAGAATGATATAGGGTAGGGACCTTCTAGTTTTCACCAAAAGTCATAAACCAACAAGGCGGCTAAATCACGCATACATGGCCGTAACGACAGAATAGACATGCATGACTCACTCCAACCTCGTTCGAGTAAAACCAAAGGTTAATTGCTAGGTATGGGAAGTAAATGGTTGTTAAATAAAATTCACAAAACAAATAGATTAAGCTTGAACAAATAAGGTAGTTGCTTGTAACTTTTCCCCAACCATTCCATAATAAAGACTCGAAATATATACAAACGCCTCGATCATGAAGATGACAAAGACAACCTAAGTTGGCGTTCCCATAACGGTCAAATTTTCTTACATCCCAAACTTACATACTTTTACAAAAGTGGTGATATCGGCCACTTAATACAAAACTATACATCGTCATATATCAACGAATAATCGATCCTTCCAAGAATTTCTTCGGTTTAAGTTTAACGAACCGACTATAAAACTTCCTTTTCTTTTTTGATTCTTTTTTCTATTTTTAATTTTTTTAATAACATACTCCTCGGTACAATCTTACCGTCTTCACAATCATAATTTTTCCGTATAATTTTTCCTTCAACATTTCTTCTTCAGACATAATACATAATCGCGAAAGTAGCAAAATATACGAGCTACAAATTTTCCCATTGCATTGTGCAAATTTCCCGACCATAACAGAGATAGAAAATTTCACTTTGACACAGGAAATACAAGACTTTACACAAAAGCAACTAGCAACTTGATTAAAGTAGGCTTAATCTACAGGGTAGGCTTAAGGTGTAACGAAAATAGACATATGGTGTGAAAAAGACAGGAATGGCTCAACAGGTTTTTCTAAGGGATCTTACTCTTAAAGTGAGAGTAAGCAAAGAGTTATACAGGATTTAACTAACCAGTGTGGTTAGTTAATTTTACAACATATAGGCTTTTTAGTGTATTCCTAGAAATTTACCAGTTAAAAATGTTCCTCCATCTAAATCCATAGTACTCATCATTGTGGTCTCGAGTGATATACCAGGCCAAGTTCTAAAGTCCACTACATCACTGACACACTCATAATTTTTTGTGGAATTTTCAGTAAACGTTTGGAAACAGAATAGGCTTAATTGTCACAAATTGGCATTAAGGGTTATAGTGCGCGAGGTCATGTAACTAGTAATTTTTACAAAAGTTATGCTAGAAAATTTTTTAATTTTGGCATAATTTAAGCATATTAGCATGTTATTTGTAAAAGAAAGGAC
This sequence comes from Tanacetum coccineum, assembly GCA_026074375.1. Lineage (NCBI taxonomy): Eukaryota > Viridiplantae > Streptophyta > Magnoliopsida > Asterales > Asteraceae > Tanacetum > Tanacetum coccineum. The sequence continues at coordinate 12,368 of BQNB010106473.1, read as the reverse complement.
AAGTAGGCGTTCTAATTCTCCATCCCCCCACTTAGATTATACAACGTCCTCATTGTATAGATAAAACAATAAAGAAAATGGGAAATAGAATTAGAACGAGGAACTCCCCTGATATTTTGCTCGGGATGATTCTCCAATTTGAGTTTTTAAGAAAAAGTGTGTTGAAGAGGCGTCAGAATGCGTTCAACACATGTCATTTTCTAGAGTTACCGTTACCAATAAGTCGATTTCATTACAGCAAGTCCTGTATCAATAAGAAAACAAGTGCAACTCCATCTCTAGTGTATTTGTTAAAATACATCAAACAAAAACTAAATACTGTACAGGAAGTCAATACGCCGTATTCATACCCCATGATACGCTGTATTGATACCTGTGTCGAATACGTTGTATTCGTTTAACAAATACGCCGTATCGACTGTGCTGAAAAATAAAGACTCGATAAGGTCCAGAAGGTCAATACGCCGTATCCATGGGGTTCAGATACACCGTATAGACAGTCTGGGAAGACAGACTCGATACAAAATTGAAAATTATATTTTGGGTTGTCTCCCGGCAAGCACTTTTGTTTACAGAAAATTCTTTAAGTTAGACTTGTCCCAATTCAATCCCATCCTTATAAAACAATTTGGGGTCGAACGGGATGCCAAACAACACATACAAATTCTTGATTAGGAAAATTAATGACATCTCTTTGTTAAGATGATTCCAAGTCATGATATTTAATTCCTTGATAAAAGTTTTAGTTTTGAAAAATTTATTAGATGTATCATGACTTGTTTCCAAAAGCTTATTTGACCTTTGTGCATAGGCACCATCATCAGTATTCATTACATTACCCCCCGAAGAGTGTTTAATATCGATTTTATCATTATTATTGTCCGTATCTGATTTTAAATCATCGAGATAAATTAAGTTAAAAGGAAATAAATCATTGAAGTATAAAATATTTTGTTCCTCTTTATCACATTCGAACAATGACGTTTCATTTTTCAAATTAAATTCATCGATATGTTGAGGACTTATAGTAGGTTCAGTTAAGAAATCCAATTTAGACGTTAGAGCATCATTGTAAACAATGGCTGGAAATTCATTCTCAAAATCTTTAAAATAGTCTAAATCATTAGAATAACTGACCTCAGGCTCGGGTGACGAAAATAAGGCATATTGACTTTATCATTATTGTTTTCCAAATCCGTTTTCAAATCGTCGACAGAAATTATTTTATAGGAAAATGAATTTTTGTCAAAAATTACCGTGTAATCTTCATCGTCGGATTCGTCAAACTATATTATAAAGTAAATTTCATTGTCGTTAAGAGGACTTACCATGGATTCAAACGAGAGTGCTTCTTCAGATGTTAACTTATCATTGAAGACTATAGCTGGGAATTCGATTTCAACGGATCTGAGGTCGTGAACGTCTTCATCATACCAGATCTTACCATACTTAGCAGTTTCCCAGTTATACACCTTACTACGCCTACGAGCTTTTTCTTCCTCAAGCCTAATATACTCTTCTATAGTAATGTTGGGGTCGTCCACATTTACCTGTAATAAATTTTCTAGGAAAGAAAGTTGTCAAATAGCTTAATACGCCGTATTTAGTAAACTGAATACGTCGTATTGATGATAGAGTCGAATACGATGTATTGGTTTGAAAAACATTTATACGCCGTATCTAAGAAAATGAATATGCCGTATTGAGTATTCGACTTAGAAAGTTACAGCAGACTGTAACAATGCAGAAAACATACACAATATGCAAAAATATACAATGCAGATAATCAAACACACAAAACAAACACACACAAATATGCAAATTAATTAAAAATAAACTAAAACACTAATAAAAACAAGAATTAAACAACTTCACTCCCCAGCAACGACGCCAAAAACTTGATGTGCTGTTGTGTAGGGTCAATTTATTAACTACCAAGTTTTACATTTATATTTAGCCGACTTATCCTAAAACAACACTTTAACGGGCAGTGTACCCGATGACATCAAATATCGTCTATTTTATAGCATCATTTATCCCACGATATTAACCCAATTTGTATAGTTATTGCAAAGAATTGTTACTTAATCGTTTATATTTGAGAATTGCAGTAATTATGGAGTAATTGGTGAAACATAGCAAAAGGCGCGCATTCTGGAGCTTAAATGAAGATATTTTGAAGATTACTATTCTGAAGACCAATACGTCGTATCCATCAAGAAGATACGGCATATCCATGCCTACACTCACCAAAGACCACATAAGATTAAAGAGCAATACGCCGTATCCAGAAGACTCAATACGCCGTATTCAAGATATGGAATCAATATAATATTCTAGAAGATATCAAACGTGGTCCCTACTCTAAGAAATCCCTAATACGCCGTATCCAACCCATTGGATACGCCGTATTGAACCGACTTCCAAACATTATAAATAGAAAACTTAAAAACGAGTTTTAAGTGTGCTAAATCATATTCTCGATACCTAAACCACAAAAGTTGATTTTCAGAGGAGAAAAAGAGCAGAAGAGGTCGAGCAACGTATTCAATTCCATAGGAAACATCGTGTAATTCCATATACTTTAGTAATCGTTCAGTTTTTGGTATCATTCGTTAACTCGGTTAGTTTACCTTGGCTAAATTATTACTCTTGTATTTATTATGACGATTGAAGGCTAATACCTTCGGGTATTAGCCATTATTATGAAGATCTGAATGTTTGGTATTTGTTTATATCGATTTCTTGATTTATCGTTGTATGCTTGTTTATGTTTATCAATTTATACTTGTTTACGCGCTTTTGTATGCGACCTATCATTCAACTGGATCTAGCTAAGTGGACCAAGCGGATCTAGAGTCCGGGATAGCTCTCCATATAGTAATTTATACACCTAGAATAATAGTTACACAAATATTGTCCTTCTAAGTCTGTGTCTAGGATACGCTTCGGGCTTAACTAGTTAATTGGATATTGCCAATGGTTTATTGATCGTGTTGACTAGCAGGTGACCTAGATAATTCAACAAATAACGTTCTGATTCCATTGGATAGTTGGACAAGTGGACTACTAGTGTATAGATTGCCATTAAGCGGTAAGTGGGTAAAGTCTCTATGAGCTAGGGTTTAACAAGATCACCATTGCTTTAATCCCTAAGATAGATTATAATCAGCAAATAAGGATGCTTTATGCGGATGCTTTAATTGTGACAGAATTAACGTGTCTAGGTCTTAGGATGATGTAACGCCTAAGTCTTAAGAATGATATGCCACCTCGAGAGAAGAAATCATTGCACTCACTAGAATAAAACAAACCAACGTTTGTAATTCTGATATTAATGGTTAATACAGTTTTCTTATATAAGGTTCGACCGCTCTTTTATCTTTTGTTAATTAGCTTGCGTGGGTAACAGTTTCTTGAATTGATTGTAGTCACCAACCAAACCGTGCCAGTCTCTCAGGCTGAAAACCCCCCTTTTCTATTAGAATTAGGATTTAGACTGACATAGGTTTAACATAGGATTAGAATAGAATTAACATAGATTAGATAACCAAGATATTAATTAAATTGATAGATTTAACCTCGCTCTCAGTGATCGACACCCTACTTACCATGAAACTACTACCGATCGGGTACACTGCCCGTTAAAGTGTTGTTTTTGGTTGAGTCGGCAAAATATAAATTTAAAACTTGAATCATATAAAAAAAACAACCCTACACTACAACATATCAAGTTTTTGGCGTCGCTGCCGGGGAGTAAAAATTAATCTTGATTTTTATTTTGATATTGTGGTTTTTAACATTAGATTAGATCTAACCCTTAAGATTAGTGTAATTTAGATTATGGTATTTTTTTTTGTATATTCTGTATATTTTGTATATTCGTCTTTAATTGTTTGCTTGTATATTTGTGTGTTTAATTGTTTGCGTATTTAATTGTTTTTCTTGAATACACTGTTTTGGTCAACAGTTGAATACAACATATCCAATCCCTCTAAATAAGGCGTATCCAGTTCTCTGTCCAATACAGCGTATTCATCTCAATAGATTAATACGGCGTATCCACTTCCATTGGATACGGCATATCGATCGTCCAGGACAATAAACATAGATAAATGATTTCATGAAAAAAAAAATTTCTACCTTCATTCGGAACAAGTCCTACTGATTTTTTATCCCTTGTTTCAGGTAGTGCATGACAAGGAGTTCAACGAACGAACTATACATACCCTACAAAGATCCTGAACGAGAATTTTGACCATCAAAGAAACACTTCAAGTCACTTAGCCTTGACGAATTGAGATCTTCGGATTTCAATCTATTTTATGACAAAGAATACTCAGAGGAAGAAGAAGAAGAAGCAATGACGGAAAAAATGGAGCAATACATGAGCAAGACCCGAACAGACTATGGATCGAGAGTCGCTAGGCCTAAAATTGATAACAAAGATCAATTTGAACTAAAAGGACAATTTCTTAAGGAGCTTCGAGAAAACACATTTAGCGGTTCTGGATAATGAAGAAAAGAGGCACCAAAAATGAACAACATTGTAGAAAGTTCCTCAATAATTGAACTTATTCCATGTTCCTAACATCACTGATGGATCACAAATGCTTCCTAGTATTCCCCTATATCCTTAACTGTGACTGCAAGCCGTCTGGCTAAGAAATCGAAGCCAACTGTTCAATCAAAACTTGGGAAGATCTTAAAACTAAGTTTTTAAACAAATACTGCCCACCTAGTCAAACTGCGAAGAAATTGGAGGAAATCACCAACTTTCAGCAAGAGCCAGATAAAACCCTTTATCAAGCATGGGAGCGCTTTATGGAACTCTTGATGAAGTGTCCTCAACACTATTTGACTAAGATGCAGAGGTGATTTTTGTTTTACAATGGTTTTGGATTTTCCCAACACGATAATTTCTTGACTCAAAAGGTGCCGTTCCGACTAAAACTGCTGCAGATGCCAAAACAGTCCATCTAAGAAAAGGGCTGAATAACTTCTTAAAAATGGCAGAATGGAACATCCAAGGATGAATATGTACTAAGACTTCGACGGATTACTGCGAATACAAGCACAATTAAACTATCTTTGGAAGAGGAGAATCAAGAAAGTGAGATGAAAAGTTTTCATAGCAGAATCAGGTTGGTGATGTGAGCAATGCAAAGGACCCCATTACACCAAGGATTGCCCACAAAAAGAAGAAGGGAAAACCCTAAAAGAAGCTTACTACACGCAATTTGGTGGACCTTTTCAAGGTGGGGGATATAGAGCAACTGCTCCAGGGTACTATCAAAAGAAACAATGCCAATCATTCGTTCCAAGAACGAAGGCAATCTATGGAAGATACCCTGAGCATATTGATATGTGTGAAAACACATATCCGTTTTATATCAAAATAAACCCTAAAAAGATAAAATTGTGCTTTAAATGCTTGAATATTGCTTGTTTTGTCTTTGTGATTATGTAGGTACGGATAAAGCAAAAATCGCAAGAAAACGGTCAAAAACCAGACAAACACGAACACGGGAACGGAAGAGCACACAAAGAGCCGGGAGAATGCTATCAATGGTCAACTCAAGTCAACCTTTGGTCAACTTAAGTCAAACCACAAAAAGACAAAACTCCAAATATTTCCAAATTAATCCCTCATTAATTCCAAAATTACAAAAATAATCCCTAAAAACATAACGGTGTTAACTCTTATAACTAAAAGAGTTAACACCCGTTATTTTCTTATAAAGCATACAAGTCCAAGTCCATCACCACTCGGCCTAACAAGAGAGAAATAAACCAGCCCACTCCCTTTTAAACCTTGACCCGGTCAACTTTTATCCCACTCAGTCAAATAAAAGAGTAAAACGCGCCAAAAAACCCATATTACTGTACATCTTCCCTAACCATTTTTCCTGCACCTTATCTACAGTGGATCATCCCCTCACTCCACACACTCCACTCACATAAGCAACACGCTCTGACACCACCCTTGTCCACGCTGGCAATCCCGTGCAATTTCATTGGACAATGAGACGTGGCACACAATTCAAAGGCTGAGATTGAAGATTGAGGATCAAGTGCGAATCATAGGCTGAGATTAGAGCTGAGACACGCTCCCTTATTCTAGAAGCTTCCTCCTCCTGCTATAAACAGCAACTAATTCACACAGAAGAAACCATCTAGTTTTAGGAGCAGGAGTAGGGTAATTAGCTTATTTTCCAGCTTATTTGTCTTTAAATTTCAGTGTAATATCTTTTTAAAGCAATGTAACCTTTCAAGTTTTAATAATATTCAAGTTTTCCTTAATTCCTGTTTTTATAAATTCTGCTTTTACTTATATGTCATTTAGCTTAATCAATGAAATCAAAAGTTAAATAAGCTCTTTACTAGCACTTAATCATTTGTTAAAAGTTTAGTTAATTTAGTTTCATAAAAAGTACTCAAATTACCTCAGCTTATTTTGGAAGATAAGCTAGCAATATAAGAGCTTATGGACCCTACCAACTTGTTTTTAGACAAGCTGGAGCTTGTAGAGTAGCTCCTCGAGCATTTTCAGTCCTTGTTTAGAGCAAAGGACTAGGTACTTTCCTTTTTCTCTTTAAAAGCTTAATTTCTGTTTACTTATTCAAGAGCTTATTCTCTGCTTAAATTTGCTTATTCTGTCTTTATTTACTTAATTGCATTTAGATAGAAGTTTTTTATAATCTGCTTTTAAGTTTTTCTTAAGATTTAAATCAGTTCAGCTTTAAAAATCCAAAAATAGCATAATAGCTTAGCTTATTGATTAGTGCTTTTTCTTCTTAGGAGTTTGCTTATTTGTCTTTGTTTTCCATTTCTCTTAATCTGTTTTCAGCATTTAAGGATTTATAGGACCCGTTTTAGCTTTTAAGTTAGATTTCAGTTCATAAAGGAGTGTTTGACATAAGGGGTAAAATGGGTAAATTTGGTTTAAAATTCATTTTGGGTCAGCAATTCAGTTTCATTTAGCTATAATTAAGTCCTAAGTTTAGTCTTCTTATGATTTCAGTTAGATTTGATAAGCTTTATAAGTAATATCATCATATTTCTAAGTCTGCTATTTTTAAAAGAAACTTTAAATGCTTATTTACTTAGTTTCTTAGGAAGCTCTTAAGTATCATGGTTTTATGGTCATAATAAGCTAATGAAACATTTAGTTTAAGTTTTTGTTAAGAATTCGGTGTCAACATTAGTCTTTAAGTTTTAAATTTTAAGCTGCATAGAGACAGACAGAAAACACCAAAAACAAGTCAAGTAGCCTAGTTCAGATCTCAATATTAGCTTTCTCTTTGATCCATTGTGCTTAAATTTTGCTTATTTGAGTAGTATAAGTTTCTTGAATACAATGTTCTGGTCGACAACTGAATACAGCGTATCTAGTTCTCTGTCAAATACAGAGTATTCATCTCAACAGATTAATATGGCGTATCCACTTCCATTGGATACGGCGCATCGATCGTCTGGGACAGAAACTAAGATAATTGATTTTCGTGCAAATTTTTTTTCTACCTTCCTTCGGAACAAATCCTACTGATTGTTTATCCCTTGTTTCAGGTAGTGCATGACAAGGAGTTCAACGAACGAACTATACATACCCTACAAAGATCCTGAACGAGAATTTTGATCATCAAAGAAACACTTCAAGTCACTTAGCCTTGACGGATTGAGATCTTCGGATTTCAATCTACTTTCTGACAAAGAATACTCAGAGGAAGAATAAGAAGAAGCAATGGCGGAAACAATGGAGCAATACATGAGCAAGATCCAAATGGACTATGGATCGGGAGTCGCTAGGCCTAAAATTGATAACAAAGATCAATTTGAACTAAAAGGACAATTTCTTAAGGAGTTTCAAGAAAACACATTTAGCGGTTCGGATAAAGAAGATGCTAATGAACACATTGAGAAAGTTCTCGAAATAGTTGACTTATTCCATGTTCCTAACATCACTGTGGATCAACTAATGCTTCAAGTCTTCCCTATATCCTTAACTGGAGCCGCAAGCCATTGGATAAGAAACGAACCTACTTGTTTAATCAAAACATGGGAAGATCCTAAAACTAAGTTTTTGAACAAATACTGCCCACCTGGTCGAACTGCGAAGAAAATGGAGGAAATCAACAACTTTCAGCAAGAGCCAGATGAAACCCTTTATCAAGCATGGGAGCGCTTTAAGGAACTCTTGATGAAGTGTCCTCAAAACTATTTAACTGAGATGCAGGAGGTGATTTTGTTCTACAATGGTTTAGATGTTCCAACACTACAGATTCTTGACTCAAGAGGTGCCATTCTGACTAAAACTGTTGCAGATGCCAAAACAGCCATCCAAGAAATGGCTGAATACTCTCAAAAATGGCATAATGGAACATCAAAAGGAAGAAGTACTAAGACTTCTGACGGATTAGCTGCGATACAAGCACAATTAAACAATCTTGAAAGAGAGATCAAGAAAGTGAATGAAAATTTTTATGCTGCTCAGGTTGGATGTGAGCAATGCAAAGGACCTCATTACACCAAGGATTGCCCACAAAAAGAATAAGGTAATGCCCTAGAAGAAGCTTACTACACGCAATTTGGTGGACCTTTTCAAGGTTGGGGATATAGAGCAACTGCTCCAGGGTACTATCAAAGGAACAACACCAATCCTTCTTTCCAAGAACGAAGGAAATCTATGGAAGATACCCTGAGCAAATTCATGAGTGAATCAACAAAAAGACACGAAGAAATCTCTAACTTGATCAAAGAAATCCGAGCTTCTACAGATTCTGCAATAAGGAACCAAGGAGCATCAATCAAAACTTTAGAAATAAAAATCAGGCAAATGAGCAAGGTACTACAGGAGAGAGGATTTGGAAGCCTACCATGCTCAACTGAAACAAACCCGAGAGACCAAGTCAAGTCGATTTCAACCACTATTGAAGCTGATTCAAACTCGATACGCCGTATTGGATCAAACCAATACGCCGTATCCACTGGACAGAACAGTACATTGTTATACAAGTCAAGACAAACGACAGTTCCTTTTCCAAGTCATTTGGATAATCATTACTGTGAAGAAGAGGGGAATTATGGACCAAAATTCACGGAAGCTTATGGAGCTTCACATATCAACAACGCCATACCCCAAAAGGAGAAAGACCCAGGAAGTTTCACTTTACCTTGCTTTATTAATGATTTCTGTTTTGACAATGCCCTTGTTGACTTAGGAGCTAGCGTTAGTGTTATGCCTCTCTCGACCTGCCTTAACTTAGGATTAGGCGAATAAGCTCACACTAGGTTGACAGTGGAATTGGTAGATAGGACTGTAAAATATCCAAAAGGAATAGCTGAAAACGTACTAGTAGGAATTGGTAAATTTACTTTCTTAATAGACTTTATAATTCTTGATATGCCCGAGGATGTCAAAGTACCCTTGATTCTTGGAAGACCATTTTTGTCTCCCGCCCGTGCTAAGATTGATGTTTACAAAAGAAAGATTACTTTGAGGGTTGGGGAAGAAAAGATTATTTTCAAAAGTGTTAAACCTGCTAGTAGTATAATTAAGAGGGTCTATATGCTAAGTTTGAGAGAAAGAATGGAGCATGATTTAGAAGCTAGGCTTATGGGAGAGACTTTGGTGTTAAATAGATCATTAGACCCTTTCTCGGAAGATTACATTGAATTAAATGATCTAAATGAACAATTTGAGCTTAGAAGAAATCAAGGAGATGATTTAATGCCCACCATTAAGGAATGTGAGGTAATTGAGGAATTTAGAACTAGGGATGAGGATCTTGACACTGAAATTGATTATTACCCTAGTTATTATGATGATGATAAAAAGATCCATATAGATTGTGCTCACAACTTAAAGTTTTCATGCATGATAGGATTTGAATTTACTCACGCTAATTTTTTCCCATTATTGTATGTCAACATGATGTCAAGAAAATTTCATAATTCAATAATGAAAAATAAGATGGTGTACAAAGGGAATAATGTTGTAGGAGCCTTAATGAATGTGCCTATCTTTGTTGGAACTTTTTCTGTTATGACTGACTTTGCAGTTTTGGAGGATATGGATGCTTATCGTGATAATGAAATGGGCGATATTATTTTTGGCGAACCATTCTTGAGAGAAGTTGGGATTAAAACAAAACGGTTTGAAGGGATTATTACCCTTTACAATGGTGATAATGAAGTAACTTACCAAATGGTGCGATCACATCCAAAGTTTAAACACCACACTAATGAACAATGCAACAAGATACCACCGTTACTGAAGGTAAGTGAGAAAGATAAGATAAACGGAATCTCGCATGCATACCAAAAGCTTAAGGGGTTCTACAAAGAAGTTTTGAATCTAGGACCCGACTTTATCCGAGTTCCGTCAATGGAAGAATGGCTCACACGCGGGCACATTAGCGTGCATGAGTTGGAGTAAAAAGAGAAGCTGAAGAAAAGTCTAACTTAAAGACTTCGCTGTAAACAAAAGTGCTTCCCGGGAGACAACCCGGAATGTTATTTAATTTTGTTATCGAGTCTGTCTTCCCAGACTTCAATACGGCGTATCCGCCCCATACCATACGGCGTATTGAATGTCTGGACGTTATCAGTCTTTATTTTTCATGCACTTTAAAAACATTATTGTCAGTTCTGCGAATACGCCGTATTCATCTACTTGATACGCCGTATCCACAGTCTGACCCGTATTTAGTTTGTTTTAGTTTAGTTTAAATTAACCGTAGATACCAAGATAGGAATGCACCTGTTTTTCCTATATTTTACACAGGACCTCGTGAAGGAAATATCGACGAATATTGGTGGAGAATTTACAAATCTGGAAATCTTGAAGTGTTGGAGTCTTGAAACCTCAAGACGGCTGTTCAACACACGATCTTGCTCATAAACGCAAATTGGAGAATCTACCGAGCAAATATCAGGGGAGTTTCTCATTCTAATTCTTTTTAAATTCCCGTATTTAATGTTTTACATATACAACGAGGACGTTGTATAATTCAAGTGGGGGGATGGAATTAGAATGTTTACTTGTCCTAATTTTCATAATAAAATGCTTAAATTATGCTCAAATTTAAAAAATTTCAAGCATACTTTTGTGAAATTACATGTTACATAACCCGCACACAATAACCCTTGTTAGATATTGTAAGGATTTAACCTTTCCGTTTCCAAATGTTTACCCAAATTCCACAAAATATGAGTGTGTCGGTGATGTTGTAGACTTTAGAACTTGGCTTGGTATATCTATTCGAGACCACAATAATGAGTATTATGGATTTAATTGGAGTAACTTGTTTAAATTGGTAAATCTTAGGATTACAACCAAATCGCCTATACATGTTGTTTATTAACTAACTACAACCGGTTAGTTTTTTTTTTGTTTTTTTGTTTTTTTATTTAACCTCCAGTTTAAACCCTTCCACTCTCATCTTTAGAGTGATGATCCACTAGAATAACTCGTAGAGCCAATCCTTTAGGAATTTACACCAATTATTTGTTTCGTTACACCCGTACACCTTAACCTACCTTGTTAGATTATGTTTAATTTATAGTTGCTAGTTGCTTAAAGTGTAAAGTCTGTATTTCTCGAGTCTTGTGTCATTTTCTATCTTTGGTGCGGTTGGAAATTTGCACATTGCAAATGGGAATGTATATTAGTAGTCAAAGCTCATGTGATTTTACTACATTCACAATTAATGGTGAATCCGAAGAATGAATAAATTACCGAAGGAATTATCCAGAGTTATTATAATCGTGAAGATGGTGAAACTACACCGAGATTTGAAATTTAGTTGTTAAAAAAAAGAAAAATTGAAAGAAAAAAAAGAGAGAAAGAAAGTTTGAAGATAATCGTTTCACGAAAGTGAATTACCGAAGGAATTATACGAAGGATCGATTATTCGTTGACACATCAACAAAAATCAACGATGTAGAGTATTGTACAAAGTAGAAGATATCGCTACTTACCTTGTAGAGTATGTAAAGTTTTAGGATGATTGGGAAGTTGACCGTTACGGTAACGCCAACTTAGGTTGTTGTTTTTGATTAATGATCAAGACATTGTAAATAGTTGTGTCTTTATCATGGTAACGGTCGGGAAATAAGTGTTTAGCAACTTGTATCTTAAGTCTTAATCTATTTATTTCTTGATTTTTATTTAACAACAATTTACTTCCTTCTCACCTAACGATTAGCCGTTGGTTTTAGGCGAATGAGGATTCATACGAACATGCATGTCTATTCCGTCGTTACAGCCATGTATGCATGTCTTGTACCTCGTTGGTTTATGACTTTTGGTCAAAGTTAGAAGGTTCCTACCCTATATTATTCTTCATCCTAACTGTTGGTTAAAT
>BQNB010106472.1:0-12591 GCA_026074375.1 Tanacetum coccineum | reverse complement strand
TCCGCTGCTACCTGATTTTGGGGGTGTTACATGTTTGCTCTATTTGTTTGTTTGGTTTGAGTTGTGGTCCCTTAATGGGAACCATCTTGTCTTCATTTGTGTATCTCTCATGTTATGCTTGTTTCGTTGTCTCTTGTTTGCTTTTATGCCTGTTTGGTTGCGTTTTCTCTTGGCAGTTTATATGCGGATCTTGTGCCCTTCGCTTGTTTCGGGTTGTTTGTTTGACGTGGATGTATGTTTTTGGTTGCTTGTTTGCTTTATTTTCGTTATCTATCTCTGAGCAACACCCTAATGCACACGTACACCGGCCGGAGGTCCCTTGGAAGCAGTATCTCTACTTCCGGGTTTAGCCTGGAGGTAGGGGTAGGATCTGTCTACGTTCACCTCCCCCATACCCCGCTTCAGCGGGATTGGGTATGTTGTTGTTGTTGTTTTTGTTGCACCATCGAGAATATATGCTACAACTATATAGCCTTCGAGCATCTACATCCGTTGCTATATGCAGAAACATCAAGATTTGAAAAAAGGTTAAAGATGTATATTGTTATCGAGTCGAGAAAAGCGATTACCTCATCCTAACTGAAGACTCGTATGGCTATTATGGTTTTAAATCAACAAACATACTCACATTCACAACTTCCATACAATTATACTTCGTAAAAGTAACCTTTCAAGAACAATAATATGATATTGAAATACTAAAAATTGAAGACATGTGCACAAGTATAACTTGATAGGAATATGGGTTAACCTTATGTTTTGTTACATAATTAGTAGTACTTGTACCGAAGAAACATTACATATCATGTACAATTACTAATTATCATGTAAAATACCTTCATTATATGTTCCGCCCTACAAAAATGGTGATATGTTACACGTCAGTTGGAATCGTCATGACGAATATACTGGACAAGTTTGGATCTAACCTCTGTTGGGATACGAACTGGATGATAGTTTTTGTCAAGCCAAACTACATCTGCTCGTGCCTCCAAAACAGGCTATACATAATAAGAAAAGTTAAATTGACAAGCTTCAATTTTTTTTTGGAAAGGCAATTCATAAAATTTAATAGTTGACAAAGAAAAATATAGCAGACATCCATGAAGCAATTTTTTTTGTTTTACTATCTTGGCAATACGTGTACCTCTTCGTTTGGGATCTTGAAGATAAAGTGCTCAAAAAATACATGAGAATCTGATGTGTCTGATATCCTCGATTTTCTATAAATCACTAATCTCTTTTGGACAATAATGCCATGAACAAATATGCTATTAATATCACATAGTGATCCCACAATCATATGTACATCTTTTTTCAAATATCAAAAAACAAAGTTATTAAATTTTGAAACCATCATTTGCAAGATAGAAAGAACACTATAATTTGCCTAAAAATGATAACACATAATTATAGCTTTTTGTCTGCGTGTATGTGTAAAATGATGGCTAGTTTTTAATGAAAGAGATAAAGGAAGTTCAGGATTATATAATGGGTGGTTAAAAAGTAAGGGCATGCTTAGTTGGAGGTTATAGGTACTAAGGAATGGTAAAAGTAATTAAAAGTGGTGGTTGGTTAGAGATAATTGAATCACTCATTACTGATAGTGAGTAATACTCCATTCCTCAACAATTTGAGTGGTATGAAAATGTGTCCTTCATTTTTTCCTAACTGTCAATTTTTTTTCAACCAATCCATTTTGTTCTCATTTATATCTGTTTTCTTCGTTTTCTTTCTCTCTTTTGATTTATCAATTTTGATAATCCATCAAATTTAACAACCAATTAATGTTCATAAGTTATCCAGTAATCTAGATGGCAATATTTTCAAGCGTGATAACGAACAAGCAAAAGAACCCGCGCGTTGCGGCGGGGCTAATTTTTTTCCGAATAATTTCTTTTTTTGTATGATTCGGGGAAAATTTTTTTGCGTTGGGACGGGCTAATTTTTTCCCGAATATTTTCTTTTTTTGGGACGGTTTTGTAAATTTTTTTACAGGAATTTTTGTGGAAGAAAATCGTAAATAGTTAAAAGGCGAGGGTCCGTTTTGTATTTTCTTTTACTTTGGGCCAGATTTTAGGCTATTTTTGGGTTTATTTTTTTGGCTAATTTTTTCCCGGATATTTCCTTTTTTTGTATGATTCAGGAATTTTTTTTTTGCGTTGGGACGGGTTAATTTTTTCCCGAATATTTTCTTTTTTTGGGACGGTTTTGTAAATTTTTTTACGGGAATTTTTGTGTAAGAAAATCGTAAATAGTTAAAAGTTGAGGGACCGTTTTGTATTTTTTTTTTACTTTGGGCCAGATTTTAGGCTATTTTTGGGTTTTTTAGTTGAGGGACCGTTTTGTATTTTTTTTACTCTTGGGCCAATTTCAGCTAAGTTTTGGGCTAGTTTTTTTACTTTGGCCACATTTTATGCGAATTTTTGGCTAGTTTGTCGACAGATGTGTATATTAGTAATAAATTTTTTTATATGGCTTATGTGTTGGGCCTCATGTTTAAAGTGTTTTTTTTTGCTATATGAGTTTTTTTTAATATAATGGGTTGTACGTTTGTGACCATATCGATTATTTTAAAGTTATTAGGTATCGAAGATGTTTCCGCGGGTATTTTTTTTATCTGAATAAATCGGAACTTTTGTAATATTTTTTTTCCTCCTACTCTGTGCATACAAATTAAAAAAAAAACAAAAACAAAATAATTAAAAAAAAAAACCAAAATCGGGCTGGCCCAAAATGGGAGCCCGTTACTGTAGCACAGTGACCCACTGTCAAAACAACAGTGGATTTGTCACTGAATGTGTTATATAGTAATGTGTATTTGTTTATTTTTTATTTGTTTTTATTTTTTTTATTTTTTTCTCTTTCGGTTATATCATAGGTTTTTTGTTATACTCGTGATATTAGAATTTAGATAACGATGGAGTTTGATACAACATGATACAATGTTAACAATCATATTTGTTCCATCAATAATTTTAACAAGAATCTGTATCAAGTTAGATGTGACATAATAAGGAAGAATCATTTTTATTCCTCAACGTTACCAAGCAACATTATATGCAATGAAATAGTCATTGCATTTCTTTGTATTACCATTATCTTTCCATTCTCCATTTCTTCATTTGAACCAAGCGCCCCCTAAGTCAACATGATTAAAAGGGCATACCCTTCTGGGAGTGGAGGGAGAAATTTTTTTAGATGTGTTTTAAATGCCGTTGTTTTTTGTTATTCTTTTGATTCTTTTTATTGTTTAGAGAAAAAGCAAGTAAAACTTGTCGTTGAGAAAAGTCAGAAGTAGTAATAATGTAATATGATTATTATAACTAGAACGGCAAGTATGGGAGACCCGAATATTCTGTTTAGTGATGTTAAAATGTACAAATAAATCTCTTTTGGGCGAGTTTGGTTTGCGAAGGGGTTAGGGTCCGTTAAGATCGAGATTTTACAATGTATCGTTTTTGTTTTTAAAAGATTAAAAACGTAAAATTGGATCGAGATCGGAATATCCTACTTAAATGCTTAAAAGTCTTATTTGTCTAGTAATTCGCATTCAAAGCTCATTGTATAACAAATTTATAAAGAAAGAATAGGTCTAACAGTTATAATAATATGAAATGCAACGTGTAATAATTTTAAATACTAAACTATCTAATTGATGATTAAGGACGTCGGAGCTTTTAATCTAAATATCTATATATTTTATTCTTATGAAACATTTATAATAATTCATGTTTGCTTTATTGTTTTACATTAACAAAATCCATTTATTTATAGTTTATTAGTTAGTTAATTTAATAAGTGTATGATAGAATCCAGATCTTACGATCTTATGGTAAGATCGAGATCCTACATAAGATCGTATGCCTTTTAAGATCCTACAAAGGATCGACTCGTTTTTGCTTAACGGGGTCGTAAAATCAGAAGATCTTAAGAGCTAGATTACGATCTTAACAACTATGGGTTAGACTTCCCTTAATAAGAGTGGGAAGACGCATTTGAGGCTTAAGGAGAACGTTTCTTTCTTGTTACATCGTCACACCCCAAAATGTCGCAGCGGAAGAGTAACCGGGAGTCGTGACTTCATAATAAAAGAACACAAGATACAAAGAGAACGACCTCTATATAAGTCGTTTTAGAAAATACATCGTTGATTCATTTAAATTAAAATAGTTTAACAATAAGACAGATTTCCATACTTTGAGTTAAGAAAATAAATTAAGTTTGAATACAATCAACAATAAGATAGTTTAAATCCAATGCTATGCGACCCTCGACGAATGACAAGACCATGGACTCCATAAGCTTGCAGCTTACCAATGCAATTATTGATCTGATGATGCGTATTTTCTTTTAAAATAAAACTACGTCAGGTTTTACATTTATAAAACCTTAACTACCTCGACTATTCCTATGCACTAAAGAGCAGTGTACCCTATCGTGTATAGTGTAGTGATTGGTAAGTACGGGTGTCGACCCAAAGAACGGTTTGTGTTTCTAATCATCTAATTGATTTTATTATTCTACCTAAGAAAGCAGGAAAGAAAACATGTTTGAGTATTTGAGATTATTGTCTAGTTGTTTTGGTGGTAAGCCTAGCTTGTCAAAAAGGGAATTGGTATAGTGGTGAACAACTAGAATAGAAGAACGCAATTAATTACTATGATCTCTAGTGAAATGTCTTGTCGCAATCATAAAATTCCTCATATGGTTAAATGTTAACCCAACCGCGACTCGAATGTTGGTCGCGCCTTCTACCAGTGTGATTGAACAAAGGTAAAAGCTTACTTCTTTACGAGAGTAAGGGCCGAAGCTGAATTAAAATTAAACCGGTGCTAAAGCTACAAAACACTTCACTTTATTCTAAAGGGTGGTCTCCTCATTAGCTAGTTCTCCTAACAATGAATTAATGCTAAGGATTCTTCGTTGTCGAACAATTACGAGTATTGGTCACTCTATTGTAATCAATTGTGCGCACAAGGATTATGATACCTTTTACTTACTTCTAGTGCACGCTCAACCTTATATCAAAAGCTAACTGGGAGTCCAAAGATCTCAAAGTGCACTATATAAATTAATAAAGAAAACGATAAAACTACGAGATCATAACATAATAATCTTAAGATAATTAAAATAATTCAATGCTAAGAACAAATAATAAAACATAACTAATAAAAATCACATCAATAATTATATGGATGGATCCAATAAGCCAAAATAATATAATTAAATTGGACCACAAATAGTTAAGTATAATTACAAAATTGTGCGAAATTTATGTTTTCGATCCCTTAGTCGAACTCCATGGCAAACGAAAAAGTTTGCCCTTATACAAGCGATTGCATAGCTTTTCCTTTTTTTTTTCTTTTTCGGCTCCCACTACACGAATGATATTGTCAGAATGCATATAAGAATGCATTATGCATATTTTCTATACTAGGTTGTCAAGTTTCCACCATGTACGTCTTTAGTCCCTCGTCTTACATGAACTTTTGTAATGATTAATGAAACTTCATGAATTTTATGCAACTTTAGTCCCTGTGATTTTATGGTGTAACTAAATATATGGTTACTCCGTAACCTTCTTGACGCGGCTTTCCATCATTAAAAGATATTTTGGTTATGGCGTAATTAATAATCTCGTTGTGCCGTAACCCTTAGTCAATCATCGTAATCTTTTCCATAATAAACGATTACGGCGTAACTATATATGACGTTACGCCGTAAATCCTCGTCAGCACCAAATCTTCTTATTAAATAAATGATTGTCATCAAAGCATCTAAATCTTCGTAATAAATATGTGATTACGGCGTAACCCAGCAGGCCGTTACGCCGTAACAACTTTAAAACTCCCAGTTCGGCATCATTAATTATTAAAAATATAGTACCCCTACTAAATAATATAGTAGTGGTAATATTCTTCATATTGGCATTTGAGCTACATCATGTAGAAATTTAGTAGCTCTCTATTAATTTTAGTATATCTACTAAATAAATTAGTATTGACACTAAATTCGCTTTTTCGCTATTTTTCGTTCCATTGCCTTAATTTACTTGAATTCACAAAATAATTAAAATAAATATCGAATTCATATAAAAGTGATATAAAGCAAGGCAATAAACGCGGGAATTTGATATGAAAAAATATTAAATATTTGATGTTATCAAATATCTCCCCCACTTGATTTCTACTTACCCTCAAGTAGAACCATTTAAATAATTCTCAAAAAGATATCTCCCTAGTTATCCAGGAAGATATGAATTTAAAAATTACATATGCTAGAAAATTCCAAACTGAGCACCTCACGAAAAGGAAAAACAAATCACACTCATACTTTCACTAATCTATGTGTTTCATTTTTGGTGATCACTCAACTGCTCAGTCATGGCGAGTATTCTATCATAAGCTTGGCCATGATACTAAGCTTCACCACTAAAGTCTAGATGCAACTGTTCAAAACGGCAAATGGGTTGACACAACACAAAAGCTTACGGGTTTTTGATCATTCAAACAATCTTTCACCCAAAGTACCACACCAACAAGGTGGCTGAATTACACATACATGGCCGTAACGACGGAATATATATGTGTGATTCGATCCCATCCTCATTCGTGTTTAACAACGGGTTAGGACGAAGAATAATATAGGGTAGGATAAAGACATGGGATGCACATTTAATTATTGTTAAATAAAAACACAAAACAAATAGTTTCCTAAGTCCATAATCTCCCCGTCACTGATCGCATTCAAATCCCATAAGGTAAAAACGAGGGTTAAGAGTCAAGGGGTCTTCACAATACACGAGTTAATGCGTATGAAATGTAGTGTGATGCATTAACTCGGCCTTCATCATCAATGATTATGTGCTAAAAAAATTGAAACTTTGGGCCAAAATAGCACATAATCTCACCAAATACCTCATTTCTATCTCCCTCCCCCCCACTTGAGTTGTACAATGCCCTCATTGTACAAATAGACTTATAATAGAAAGGAGAGATAGAACTACCCGTTTAGAAAGACGGAATCATCGCCAGCTGGACAAGGCGGAAATACTATCACTATACGACATATAAGCTGACTAATAAATACTTGCTTGCATGCCATTTATTCTCTTTTTTTGATGCAATACAAGGATACAATGAATCATAATACAAACATGTATATACATGAGCGTCCCCCCACTTGAGATCAACTGTATTCAAAACCCATCTTTTCTTCAAACACCCTCTATCCTAACTCGCAATTTCCACCAGTGAAACCTAAAATTAACCAACAACTCCCCGATCATGGACTAAGAAACTACAGGGTAGGCTAAGGCGATAGGTGTAACAAAACAACATATATTGGGTTACAAAATGAAAGGAAAGGTTCAGCAGGTTGTACTAGGGGTATCTTGCACTAAAGATGAGTGCAACAAGGGGTTTAACTAATCAGTGTGAAAAGTCAATATACACAAACATAACATGGATGGGCTATTTGGTGTTAATCCTAAAATTGCCTTTTATCACAGCTACACCGATTACACTAGATGCAATGCTCATTATTGTGGTCTCGAAAAGATATACCAAGCCAAGTTCTAAAGTCTACTACAGCCACCGGCACACTCATTTTTAATGAATTTATGTATAAGGGAAAAACGAAAAGGCTTATCCTCACACAATGGAATTATAAGGTAGGTGTGCTCAATATAGTCTTAATGAGTTAAGTAATGAAAAACATGTCAAAATTTTAGTAATGAAACATATTTTAAAATAAACTAGAAAAATAAAGGCAAGTATAATCAAATAGGCGTTTATTTCTAATCTCTTCCCCCCACTTGAGTCAAACATAAGCATATAAAATTTAAATAGGAAGGGTTAGAAATGGAACGGATTACTCCCTTGGATTTGCTCAGTGATATGAAGAGACAACATGCTCTAAGCAATGCTCCAAGTCTTCTTCTTTAAGCAACATCTACCATCACAGGAAACTTCTTCATCATCCAGAATAACATTCAACTAGGACGGTTCGGGATGCTTCTTTGCAGCTTGATTAGTATCCTAGCACATCCTCCTGTGTATTACCGGTATAGCTGCAGGAAAGACTAATACCACAAGCATAAACCTGGATAAAAGCACAATAACACAAAATATACAAAACTTTACAAAATAAACCTAACTCACTTTCGTAGGAATCATGGTTGCATTTAGCGTATGCAACAAGCCTTTTAAACCACTTGGTGGCCCAAGTGGACAAGTGAAGTCTCGTGAGGATTTCTAGAGAACATACCCACAAAGTTCATTTACCAATATACATGGTTTTGTAAAATTTCAAACGATTTAATGATTTACAGGAAGGGATTACGACGTAACCAAGGATTGGGTTACGCCGTAATCATGTGGATGACCATTTAAATTTTTTAGATTAAGTCTAGTTACGGCGTAACCATGGAAAGAATTATGCCGCAATTTTAATGATTACGGCGTAACTAAGATTGTTTACGCCGTAATTGCTGCCATTGGCAGCAATCTTACCATACAATTACGAGGAAAGGCGGCTTTAAATTCCGCCCCCTTACTGTTAGAACCTGCAAAAAATAAGTAAGAAATATACGAAACCAACTAAATGCAGAAAACAATTAAAAGGATGGGATTTTTGTTTATATAAAGAGTCGTTAAGTTCGACTCTAGCCTCCATCACAGGCTTATTTGGACATCTCCAAACATGTCCAATCTTCATGTCATCTCCTCAACCTGTAAATAATTGCTCATCCTGCACACTAACAAACCTGCGCATTAAATGTGTAATAAAATTGAGCAAAAAGAGGAGCATACATTAATGGCAATTACTTGACATCAAGCGAAGATATATTTTTAGGTTCAAGCAATGCCCAAACTATTTTTGGTGTTTCGGACCCAAATACGCCGTAACAAGCACTACCAAGCCACACCATATCCAAGTCTGAAATGAATTTTTTTATTTATATTTCACACACGTTATGCCGTAACCAAATTACTGGTTACGCCATAACTGAACATGTTACGCCGTAACCCTGATAGTTATGCCGTAACAACACACTCGCAAACATTCAGAAGTAAGAGAAGAACAGAAAGATCAAGCACACACAAGCACAAACAAACACACATATATCAATCAAACAATTAAAAACAACAAAAACCATTCCCCGACAGTGGCACAAAAAACTTGATGCGTATTTTCTTTTAAAATAAAACAACATCAGGTTTTACATCTATAAAACCCTAACTACCTCGACTATTCCTACGCACTAAAGAGCAGTGTACCCTATCGTGTATAGTGTAGTGATTGGAAAGTACAGTTCGACGCCAAAGAACGTTTTTATTCTAATACGACCTAATTGATTTTATTATTTCAACCTAAGAAAGAAGGAAAGAAACATGTTTGAGTAATTTGAGATATTGTTTAGTTTGTTTTGGTGTAATGCCTACTAGCTTGTCAAAAAGGGAATTGGAATAGTGGTGAACAAACTAAAAATATAAAAACCACAATTAATTACTAGATGTCTAGAGGCAATGTTCTTGGTCGCATCTAAAATTTCCACATATTGTTTAAATGAGTTAAACAGCCACCCGCGCAGACACTCTAATGTTGGATCGCAGAAGTATTTAAATATATCAAAACTTCATTTGTTAGTTTTGTCTTCATGTTCTATTTTTTAAGTCAAATTTGTATCATTTTAACAAAAGAAAAATTACAGTAGTTTTAAAAAGTGTGCAATATTTAAAGTTTATTAACACTTATAAAAAATAGTAAACAAAATTTAAATAACAAAAAAGTTTTCACTTTATATTTATTTCAAATAACAAATACACATTTTAAGAGTGAAGAAATCTATTATTTATTCATATTTACAAGTGTTTCTTTTTGAACACATACAAATGTGTATATATTAACACTCGGTTCACACTTCTTATATGATAATTTGGGTGTTGCAAATGAAGTGCACAATTATAAGTGTGGACAAATTACAAATTTATTTATATTTAAAAATATAGATACTTTTTTAAAGCAAATTTAAACATCAAAATTATTATTTTTTAAATTTTTTCACACTTATTTATGTAATAAACAAGATTTTGAAGCCCGTGCGTTGCCGCGGAGCGTTTGTATGCGATAGTAGTAGCTATTTTAAATTATCTTATTTTTTCGAATCGAGATTTTCTTTGCTTTGCTAACTCGAGATACTCATCCAATGGACTACAACTACCATGCATCAGATGTGAGACCACAATGAATTTAGTACAACTGAACTCGGCTTTGGAAATAATAATAATAAACATTGGATCAATTTGGCCTTCATGATTTTGGAGTTCAAAACCAAAATTAACATGAGCTATACTGATTAGAAACCAAAAGGGTAACATAAACAGTAGTACTAATAGCAGCTACTTGTTGAATAATGATGCAAATAACGTAGTTTAAAAATATACCCGGCTTCTCTGTCGAGGGTACTTTTGATGTGGCTGTCGTGTGTTTTCTCTCGAGTTCCCATATCCACCTCTTCTTTTAAGCTTAGGATACTCTTGCTGGTTAATAGTTGGTTTTTCTCTTTCCTTTTCCAGATATCTTGTAAGTTGTGTTTTGCTCAGGTCTTGCACATATCTGCGAAACATTACATAGTTAAGCCAATGAATGCTATGTATTCAAATAGGTAGCAATTAATCACCGATTACTTATGATGATTGGGCTATTTTTAATCTCAAATAGACAAACGGGACAAATGAGATATGACAATATTTACATAGAAAATGGGTAATAACTGAAGTATAAACATCACATATCATGTGGAAAAGCAATACAATTGTAAGGCTAGTAAATAACGAAGTTTAAACACATATTCGGTGTGTCATGTTTGGGACAACTACCTCTTGACAATCAACGACTAAGAGCACCTAAAAATGGCTAGAAAATGATGGAACTCAGAACTTAACAAATCCATTTAATCTAAACAATGCCATGAAATCCAATCAAAACATACACACATACGCAAAATACAATTTAGGTTTATGATCTACGCCTAGCAGTGCCATCGCCCTCTAGTTTACTAACCTAAAACATAAGATCAAGTCTAAACCGACATTAATTTTGCCCCCTGGAAAGATTCAAAGACTCAACTTGCTGCTTATAAAAATTAGCATGACCATGAAAAGAGGCCACTGGCACAAAATAATACCCATATAGAATGTCCGGATCTATTATGACATTGCCATGAGGCGCTCAATAGAAAGTAGTAAACAACTCACGTGAGTATTTAAACAATGAGTTGCTGACAGTAAGGGGCCGTTTAGTTAGCGAAAAATATCTCATTTTTCCAAGAAAATTTTCATGTGAAAAGGAAAATATTGAAAATCCGTTTAGTCGCATTTTTTTCCAACATTTTTCAAAAAAGTGGAATTCTCATTTTCACCTTTTTAAACATTTTTCAAAAAAAATTAAAAAGCCCAATTTATTATTCTCACTTTTTCCTTTCTCGTGTATTCTCAATAAAAAGGAAAAATTTAACTCCAACTAAACAGATTTACAAAAATCTCAACTCTTCTCTAAAGAAGCAAAACATTCTCTTCTCTAGGAAATTAGAAACTGAAAAGTAGGAAAAAAAATCACCAACTAAACGGCCCATGAGTTTTTTAAAATTGCATTTGGATCCAAATATTTAAAGAACGAGGCTTCTAAAGCAACTCACGTTAAATAAACTTATGATCCAAATGATTAGTTGTTTACATAGCATTCGACCTGCAGATATATGTGAATTTTTTTAAAATTATACCAGGTTTTGTATTGCTACTGAGCCTGGAAATAGGCCTCCAAGTATATTTTCTTTTCTTACTCCTTTTGCTTGTTTATTAAGTGTATTTCATGCTAGTAGGTGAAATGGTTTCGACATTAGGTTTGATTGATGTGTATATATCTCTTTTCGGATGGTACACTTTTTGTGTTTGACAGCAAGGGATTGCGGTGTTTCAAAAAAGATGGACATAATTGGAGAAAGAAAAAAGATGGGAAACCCGTTAAGGAAGCTCATGAAAGGCTGATAAGTCTTACGCCAGATCTTTTCTTTCCTACAGACAACCCCTAATTTCAACGCAAATACAAACACTATCACTTAATATCACCATAAACTAATCCAAACAGCCTTACGACATCCCCTAATCCAAACAGCCCCTAATCCAAACAGCTTATGACAACAACTAATCCAAACAGCCTATAACAACAACTAATCCAAACAACCCCTAATCCAAAGAGCTTATGACAACAACTAATCCAAATAGCCTATAACAGTAACTAATCCAAACAGCCCCTATGACAGCAACTAAGCAAATTCACTCAAACACGGTCTAAGTATACCCCTAATCCAAACATATTTGATGGCACAATTTAGTTGTGTCAATGTATCTGATCTTGTTCAAAAAAAAGTTCCCATCAGTTTCAACCCCAATTTCAGCAAACAAAAACACCCATTTCAACCCGCATTACAGCACCCAAACCCGCTCATTTCAGCCCCCACTACAACACCAAACACACCCATTTTAGACAGTTAAATACTTACATGTTTATGGTCAAAACTGTTAA
>BQNB010106471.1:0-19932 GCA_026074375.1 Tanacetum coccineum | reverse complement strand
TGATAAACTAAGGTTAAAAGTGTAACCTTTTGAAAACAAAAAGGTTAAAAGTGAAAAATTGAAAATTTTAAATTATATTAATTTTTTTTTATCATGCACGTGTTATCTTCTTCGTTTTTGAAACTTATAAAATGTAACGATTATAATTTTGATCTCGCGGACTCGTACGGTGATCGTCGGTGTAAAATAAATATACCACGTTGATCGAAAAGATATCACGATCACGTTGGTATAAGTCTTAAGTCCCGTCGTTATCCGTCACTCGAAATTGTAAAACCCGAAATAACTTAAAATGAGTTGTTTGGTTTACACAGCTTGAGAGATGTTCGACTTCTCTTGTTGTTGAGTTGTTACAAAACGTTATGTCTTGAAGCTTGACAAAACGCAATCCCAAATGTGAGACAAAACGCAATTGAAGATCACGGACAAAACGCAATGCTTAGAAAATTTTGGCAGAGTTTCGTTTAGTTTTAATGCATTTAGGGTCTTCAATCACTTGACAAAACGCAAGAGCAAATCACAAAAGAAAAACGCAATGCTTCTTGTTGCGACAAACCGCAACTAATCGTTAGCAAAACGCAACCTGCAAAAGAAACAAAACGCAAGAAGTACTTGTTGGACCACAAGTCGCTATCCAAGTCCTTTTCAAGTTGTACTATCTTGTCCCCTTTATACACAAAACGCAGCTTTGAAAATACCAAAACCCAATCAAGAAACAACAAATAATCTACATGTTTCACCTTCAAATAAGCCACGAAAAGAAAAAAATAAGAAATAAGCTGGTAAGCTACTAAAAAGCTATTTTCAAAACTCTAATAATCTTGATGAAAACCATATGGAAATAAGCTAAATCAGTTTTGAGAAAGAAAGCTTTTGGACTTTTTAAGCAATAGACAACAACCACAGATAAGCTCTTTAAACTCTTAAATAATAAGCTACGTCAACCGTGGATCGAAACCGCTATGAAGACAAGTTGTAAAAAGTCACGAAGATAAGCATGTGACAACCTGAGTTCGAAACCAACTAAGACACAAATCACAAAATATTTAACCAAATACGCACAGAAGAAAGAAAAAAGAACAAAAAGAAAATCAACACAACATTAAAAACGTTTACTTATAGTATGTGACGTTTTAGATTTGCTAGTTACTGTTTGATACCTATCAAATATTTGGCATATAGCCACAATATTAGCCCACGAAAGTTGAAGCCCAAAAGATGTTAATTGAAAAACATATGGAGAATTGGAGATAGACAGATTCGAGTTTTATGGGTTTTTTTTAAAAGAAACTTAACAAAAATTAACGAGTAAAAAAAACAAAATAATAAGCTAAATGGAATAAGCTAGAATAAGCTCGAAAATAAGTATGAACACAATCACTAAATCCACCCGTGGCTCTTGATACCAATTGTAGGTTCCTAATTTTCACACAAATAGATCTAGAGAGAGAAAGTTAGAGAGAGAGGGAGATGGATGGAGAGAATATGTAGAACACATAAAGAGTGTATGTAAAATGATTTCTTCCAACACCCTCTCCATGTGTGGAGAGGGTTTAAATAGTTCTTACATGCCCCATAAAACGGGCTATGGTGTGGGCTTACAGTAAGTAAAGACCCGGCCCAACACCATAAATCATACGATTACTGTACCCACTACGAGCTATGCTAAATAAGAAATACATGGGGTGACCGAGTCTTTTTTCTTAATCCTAACAGTTAACATAACTTCACCCCAAAACCCTTCTTAGTTCTGAGTAAGACAACATGAAATTAACCATTTCTTTCAGTACCATGTTTTTCTTTTAGATATACCATTTTATTATGAAGTATAAGGAGCAGTCGTTTCATGAATAATACCAACATACTAAAAATACAGAGTATCCATGTACTCACCTCCCCTATCATTCATGAATCTTTTGATCAGGGACCCTTATTGTAATTTAACTTTAGTTTTGAATACTTTAAATTTATCTAATGCTTCATCCTTAGTATGTAATAAATAAACATAGCAAAACCTAGAAGCATCATCAATAAATTTCACAAAGTATTTCTTATTCCCTAATGAGGGAGTAGCATGCAAATCACATATATAACTATAGATCAACTCCAAAACTTTAGTTTTATGTTTTACATTTTGAAATGGTTTCTTGTAATTTTGGTCAATATGTAAGTCTTACACTTTTCAGCGTCCATGTCAAAAGCAGTGATTAACCCATCCTTAGACATATCTCCATCCTTAGACATATCTTGCATTTTTTTAAAAGTAGACATAGCCCAGCCTAGCATGCCATATGATTGAATCATTCAGTTTAAAGGTTGATTTATCAATATCATTAACAATATTAAGCCTGAACATTTGATTACACTAATAACTAAAACCAATAAACACACCATGTTTAGACAAAATAAATTTATCAAATTCAGTTACTTGTTTATATCCACAATTATTCAAAATACCACTTGAAACTAAATTTTTCTTAATATTAGAAACATGTAAAACATTAAACAAGGAAACAATTGTAACCTTTGCCCTTTTTGTGTTCTGAATATTTTATTTATAGTCCTTTGATTATTTGACGTTTGTCAGTTTATTCAGATTTTGTACCATGTTGACAGTAGTGATTTTATGAGAATTGTGATGATTTATGGTTATTTGTGAATAATTTTCTTTTTGGAGGATATTATTATGTTATTTGTATTCCAGGTTGTTTAACCTGTGAATTTTGAGAAATGCCAAAAAACGAGCCCTGACACGTCCGTTAATGTCTAAATAAGTTTTGAAGGGTTTAAAGTGTAAATATGTCGTGTAAATACTCTAGGTTAATGGAAAAGTATTTTTAAAGTGAATAAAAATGCTAATTAACTTTGGGGAAAATTTTACGACCACATGTTTTACGACGTATTTAAGTGATCCCGACACGAAAAAAAGATAAAAAAAAGATAAGACCCGACACCCATAGGATGCCATAAACGGTCAGTTGCTTAAGGGACAAGAGGCTTAATTTAGCTAATATGTTCCCGTTGATGTACATTATATGGCCTTTCACTAGTAATTCTATTAATTTCTTTTTCATTTCAAAAAAGTAAAACACACTCATGGTGTGTATGTGTATTCGTCCCGGCCAACCACACCACACAAACAGACCATCAGATTTTCCAAATTTGATCAAGAACACGTGATATTCCGGTTGATACGGTATTTGGAGTTGCTCCCGGTTCTAGCTAATCATTCTCCTAAGTGTATTTTTGTATTCATCCCTTAAAAACGTCCCGTCGAATCCCCCGCGCGCACGTGTGTACGGTTCCGTTGTCGAAATCTACATTTTGGAAGTTTTATTGTAAGTTTTCAAATTAAAATCTCGTTTGTCCTTTTGGGTCCCCTCCCCTATATTGATGCATAGATGTGTTATCACGTGTACAAGTTGATCGGGGGTCGTAAAAATTCGATTTTTGGAAACGAAAGGTTACTAAAAAGAGGGTGTATTGGTTGGAGTTCGGATAAGAAAAGGAACAAGGCGCGGTTTTTGTAGTCTTTGATGTTCGTGGTTGTGATGGTGAAATACATATGTTGCTTATAAATAACTCTTATTTTTCGTAATTAATTCAGCATGTATAGAAACTTATATTTTGGGTTATTTCGTGGCTTATTGGTGAGAGATTAGGGATCGCGGGCTCTTATTTTGAAAACACAAGGAAGGAACTGTGTTTTGTTGATTGTTTACGTAGTATGACGTATGTCGTGGACTATTTTTATAGCTTATGGTAGTAACTAAATGCGATACGTAGCTTATTAGCTTATTGTCAAGCTAAATATATGTATTGTGGAGCTTATGGGCTCTCGCCGGCCAATATAGCCATTTACAAGCCGTGGGCTTAATGAGATGGGTCTTATTGCGGGTGACTCGGTATTATTTTTTTTCCTTATTAGTATAAGATTATGTACTAAATGGAACATTGGTTATTGGACTTGGATCTTGGATTGTTTATTTTGTGGTCTTTATAAATATCTTAATGACCCTTATTGGGCCTTAAAGCCCAATAAGCGATATTTAGTCGTTATAAGAGTTTTGATGGAATTTTTGAAAGTGAAATGTATTTACGAAGTGGTATTAAACGATATTTTAGGGAAAACGTTTTAGTAAACGTTAAAGATCGAAAAATTGTTGGAATTGTTGTCGGAAAAAGTGTCGATAGTTGAAAAAGTGTTCGAAATAAGGTTGAAAAACCACTTGGAATACGTTGTACTTATGAACGATACGGGTCACGTTCGAAATTTCATAAAAAGCTTCATACTTAGAAATTTTTTGCTAAAAACCATGGTTTTGCTTGATTTTTAAATAAATAAAATATTATTCTAATTTTATATAATTTTACTAAAAGACCAAAAATTGTAATTTTTCTAAGATAAACTTCTCAAATATGTTATTATGAGTAAACGTTCCATTTTCAATCCTATTGTGATTATTTTTACGATGACTAAAGTCACCGAATGGACTTATCGAGATATATTTATAATTATAAATTATAAATATTTACTTATATTACTTATCTATTTTCTCTTAATAGTATAAGTAAGCTATATTGAGTAATGGGATTGATATAATCTGTTGGGATTGTCGTTCAACCATCACCACCTCACCTAAATTTGTTACGGGTAATGGTTACAACGCGTCTACACTCTATGATCAAAACGTGAAGACTGTATTGTGAAGAGAATGATTAAAATGAGCCATTAATGGAATAGGTCGTGTTGCCGGAGTTCGTTTTGCATTTGCTTGGTGATTAAGATAATGGTTGCCTAAAGACTTGCTTGAGGCAAGTTCTGTAGGGCCCCATTTTTAGCTGTATTTCTAGTTGGGAGGAAAATGATACTCATATATGTTTTTAAACTGTTTTGGAAGTTTTGAAATTGTGCAAAATGTGGTTTTGTTTTTGGGACAAGATATGTGCTTATGACTGCTATGTGAATATTATGTGTTGCATGATTGTTTGGATCGGAGGGGTATGCATATCCCAGTAATTGTATGATTATTTGGATCGGATGGGTACGCCTACCCAGTATTTGTGTGACTATTGGAGCGGATGGGTATGCCTACCCTAGTTTGTGTGAGGTCCTTTCCTAATTTAGTGCTCCAGCTGGTAGGCCCTTTAGGTGCGTAAGTGACATATGGTGATTGACTAACAGGATTGCTATGTTGTGTTACATGATTAGCGTGGAGGCTAAGTCATGGGTTGTTTGTATATACATTCACTGTCATATAGCACTATTGTCTACTGTTTTGAAATATTGGCACAGCTTTTGGGTTTAAGGTCAAACCTACGAGCTCACCAACATTATTGTTGACGTTTTCGAGTATCATTTTCAGGTGAAGTGAAAGAGGAATAAGTTGGTGATTTATGATAGCAGACTTAGAAGTATCCCGAGTGGATTTTCATATGAAGTCTTGCTTGTTTATTTTATTGGGTTGTAGTATTTAGAAGGATTTTGGTTTAAGTTTGGATTTGGACCCATGTGAGGGCTTTTGGATATTGTAAGAGTTTGCTGATTTGATTGTGATTGGGATATCACTCGAGGTTGTTCGAGGTGAATGGTATTCGTAACACTTGAAGTTTATGCATTGTAGTTTTCTCTATTTTGTATCTTGTGTTATGATTCATCATTATGTTACATTTCTGGGTTTTCGCCATTGTCGGGGTGTGACAATAATCTTTCCAGAACTAAATCTAAGATCTACACAACCACGTCCAATCACTGTGGACCAACAACATTGTTGCCCTTTGGCTTGTCACTATCATGCGCCTTGAGGGACTCCTCTATTAATACAAATAATGCTTAAAAACGTTATTTATATTTTTCGACTCCTCTACGTTTTGAAGATGACAAAATGTAAAAACATCTACGATAAAAATAAACATTTACACGTTATTAATCGTAAATTTCCATTTCGACATAAATCACTTAAGGTACGTATAAACAAATCATTAAACATGATTAGTGATCAAGAAAATATTTTTTCTTAAACCTTACATTTCTACAAAAGTATTTTTTACAAAAATAATATACATAAAATACTTTATTTTTAAAGAAATATTTTAATTGAAATATAAAAATTCAAATATGGTTTTTCTCCCAAAATGAAAGCTTCTACACCAGATTTAACCTTCCCTACTACTAATAAAAATGAGAGCGTCTTTCTAGGGGCGGCCCCCTGATAGGCAGAACGGCCCCCAGATATATCTGGGACCGCCGCCAGGAGACGTTGCCAGTGCCTGGCTATAAATACTACACTATTCCCTGCAGATTTTTATACCTCTTAGCATGAATTTTTTAGATCTCTCTCTCTCTCACTAAAACCTTCTTTCTTTCTCTAAATCTCTTGATCACTAAAATAGTTTAATCTTGTTTCAAGTGATCCAATATTATCTTCTTCCTTCTTCTATCAAGTGCAAGAAAAGAACACTCGTATTCGCCAAGAAACGAAGTGTTATAGATTAGTTATCTTCTATCTTCTTCTAGATCCAAATATCAATTTTATTGATCTTGCGTGATTGTGTAATTTCGGATAGTGTATAAATCTGGAAGTGTAGATTGTGTGGGTTAGTATTTTAGTCCTTAAAATACATTGGTGAAGTGGTAGATTGGTTCTAGCTAAGATTCGGACTCGACATTTAGCTTAGTGTCGGAAAATAAGATAAGCGACTTGTAAATGGTTTTCTCCGCCTAAAGGGAGCTTGTTGACATAGTGAAATCTCAAGTCGAATACTCAAGGAGTGGAGTAGGGCGAAGAAGAGCTTCGTAGCCGAACCACTATAAATCTCGGTGTTGTGGTTTGATTGTTCTATCTCTTACTTACTATCTTTTATTTACACATTTTATTTATTGTTTATATTGTGATCATATTACAAGTAGATTAGATACATTAGTTATTTATATCGTTGGTTGATCTTGCATATACTTGAATCTAGCATTTTTATAAGCAAAGTTTTAAAACGCTAATTAACCGGTAAACTATTCAAACCCCCTTCTGGTTTCCACAATTGGTATCAAAAGCCAGGCCACTCGAGATTTTTATTTTAAAGCTAGGATAGATCTATGGATTCCGACAAATATCTAGAAGGGCAATCTATGCAAAGACCACCACTCTTTGAAAGCGATAGTTTTATTTATTGGAAAAATAGATTCGAAACATATGTGAAATTAAAAGATCTAGATCTTTGACATGTTATTACTAACGGTGATTTTCAACCCATTCAAAATAATCTGGAAACCAAAATAGATGAGGTTGTCACTTTCGAAAAACAAAATGATGATCTTAAGAAAAGACTTGCGAAAAATAACGAAGCAAAAATGGTTATTTTCAACGCTTTGCCTAGAAAAGAATATGAAATAATTTTTATGTGTAATACGATTAAAGAAATTTAGAAAACTTTGTTAATCACTCATCAAGGTAATAACCAAGTCAAAGATAACAAGATTGAACCTTTTGTACAACAATATGAACAATTCTTCATTCCCGAAGACGAATCTATAGATAGTGCTTTTGCTAGATTTAATACTATTATTACTAGTCTAAAAGCTCTTGATGAAGGTTACTCTAGCAAGAACTATGTTAGGAAGTTTCTTAGGGCTCTACATCCTAAATGGAGAGCAAAGGTCATGACGATTGAAGAGTCGAAAGACTTGACATCACTATCTCTTGATGAACTCATCGGGAACCTTAAAGTTCATGAGATGATCATCAAGAAAGATTTCGAAATAGTCAAAGTTAAAGGAGAAAGAAAATCCCTTGCTTTAAAGGCTAAGAAATAATCTAGTGATGAAGAAAGTTTGACTTCCGGAAGTGAAGACGAAGAATATGCCTTGGCGGTTAGAGACTTCAAGAAGTTCTTCAAAAGAAGATGTAGGTTCTTGAAACAACCACGGAATGACAAAAAGACATTCCAAAGAAGCCGAGACGATAAGAACGAAAAAAGTGACCAAAAATGCTTTAGATGCGAAGATCCGAATCATCTTATCGGAGAATGTCAAAAACCACCAAAAGATAAGAACCAAAAGGCGTTCATCAGCGGTTCTTGGAGTGATAACGGTGAGGAATATGATGAAAAGGCTAAAGACGAAACATGTATTAAGGCTCACGCATCTAGTGAGGTACATTCCGAATCCTCTTACTTTAATGATGAACCCTCATCCATATATTTGGACTCTAAGGAATCCCATAGTTCTTTTCCAAATTCAACATTTTGGTAAATATCAAATAAAAGATCAGACATACCTTTGAGGATTAAACATTTGCAAACATAGTCATCATTATCCCACTTATTCCTCCTCCTAATTTGATCCACAGTAGCATTCTCACCAACTTCAGGTATAGGAGTAGTGAGCACATAAACCACACTCATAGTAGCAACAACTATTCATTATTACAAAATAATATTCTTTGATTGTTGGTTGTTGGTTGGTCTAGATCAGGGTGAAGATAATCACTGCCTAACTAATTACCAATCAAGGTTTCCAGATATCACTTGAATTCATGTGATCACTTTCAAAAGAAGATTATTCAACCCTACGTCTGGGTTATACGAATACCTCCTTAGGATAAAACCAAGTGTTTGTTCATGTTTTAGGCACAAATTAAGAACCCTTCGCCTTTAAGTGTTTATGTTTTCGATGAATTTTCCATGCAATTGTGATCCCTATTTATAGGGGATTTACTCAAACTCTAGTCAATGGAAATTATGAGAGATTAATGGGTCCATTAATCTCTTCCATAATTAGCCTTCATAATTGTAGGAATTAATGGTTACATGACTGAATTAAATATGGTCATTTAATGCAGTCTAACCTGCCATTTGAATAGGTTAAATTTGTTACAAATATTTAATGTTCAAACATAGCATTTAATGTAGTCAAACCTGCCACTTAAATATTTGTAACCACTCATTTAATCTAACTAGTAAAAGAGTCAGGGAAAATCAATTACTTGATGGGTGTACACTCCGTACCTCCAAACCCATTACCAAGTATGACCCGATTCTCACAATTGCACTAAATTTCCAACAAACTATACCATAATCATACCAATGACCAATGCAAATTTAATTCAGGCTGATTTTGCTATTCTACCAAGTGTGCTCTTACACTCTTAACAAACATATTATGCACATATGTACATTAAAAAAGGAGCAAGATAATGGCTTATAAATGGGAAGATACCAGATTACCTATGGTGACGCCCGAGATGATGATAAGACAGCCCATTAGATTTATAGTAAATCTCTAAGCTGAACCAACTTAACAGAACCATCACCCCCACATGAAAAAAAAGCATTAGAAACAACTTGAATGTCTGTTACAACAGCCTGTAAAGTTTCAAACTTTTGTCAAAATTTTAGAGTAAGCTATATTCTATTTAACACAACAAAGTATTGAAATAAAAGGGTAAAAATGGTACCCTAACAACTCCTCCAAAGCCTCGTGAGCTAGGTTGAATTAAGGTGTGCCTATCATGCAATTTTGGCCAGTGATATACTAACTTTGCATCTTTGGCCAGTCATCATAATTTTGTGATTCACAACTAAAATCGAAAAGATTAACAAATTAAAAACATGTAAATAATAAACCTTGCATATTTCACATACCTACCTAATGTTTGTGAAACATTGGAAGCCCATACTAAACACATAAGCAGACATATGATAGTTTATGCATATAAAAAGTTATTCGACAAACCTAAACCCAACTCTAATCCAAGTTACAAAAGCTAACTAACCAAAATTAACCTTAGAATAAGTAACAACTGTGCATTAAAGTTAAATTAAGAACAAGAAAAATACCATTTTATGTGCTCAAACTCAGATGAATGATCCAAATTAAGCTTGGTCATGATGGCAAAGGTGGGTGGTGGTTCGGGATATGATATGAAAAAAAGATGGTGGTTGATAACTTGTCGAACGATAAAATCAACATCATATATCAAGAGGGGTGGTGGTTAGGGTATGATTGGCAGGATTTTGATAGTGAAGGTGGATGATCGTGTGGTGGTTATGGTTCGATTGGCGGTAAAAATTGAGGGGAGTTTTTGGGAAGAATTGGGAAGGTTTTTTGTTTTGTTTTTTATATAGTTTTATCTTTTAGCAAAGATATAAGTGTTAGGATATCATTTATTTGCTTAGAGAAAATAAAATTATTTCACTAGCATATGCTATTTATTTGACTTTTTTATGAACGATAATTTTTTCATACCTATACCACCTATCATTTAATACATCTCACACATGCTTTCAACGAGGCTTGAATTCACAACCTCTAGGTTAGTGAG
This sequence comes from Tanacetum coccineum, assembly GCA_026074375.1. Classification (NCBI taxonomy): domain Eukaryota; kingdom Viridiplantae; phylum Streptophyta; class Magnoliopsida; order Asterales; family Asteraceae; genus Tanacetum; species Tanacetum coccineum. The sequence continues at coordinate 9,613 of BQNB010106471.1, read as the reverse complement.
CCACTCACATACCACTAGGAAAAAGGCCTTGGGTGCTATTTATTTGACTACTTTTTCGATTTGTTGTGTCTCAAAAACTAAAAAATGTAAAAGATGCATTAGTTGATTGATTATATAGTAAAGTATATTAGCTTAAATTTAGTTATAACTTAAGTAAATTATTTTATAACGTGACTCGTCATTCCTCGTGTCCTTATTGATGATCTGATGTTAAGTAAAGAGTATCATCAAAGAATTTCATCTAAAGACTGAATGCAACTAGAAAGTGGAGGTAGCTCGTCAAACTGATTATAGTCGTCTTCATTCACAACATCATCAACACCAACTATATTTTGTTTACCATGCATGACAATGTCCCATCTCTTGTCTTTTGAGTCTTCGATAAAAAATACTTGAGTGGCTTGGTTTGCTAGAATAAATGGGTCAGACATGTAGCTGTCTATGAAAAGATTGACACCCGTGAAACCATCCCTATCAACTTTAACACCTCCCCTGTCATTGACCCATTTACACTTGAATAGGGGTATAACAGATAAACTGTAATCCAATTCCCATATTTCTTCAATGACATCGTAATATGACTTTTTTTGAGCTTGTCATCCTCAATGAATATGTCATTGTTGCTACAAATGTCACTCCACTATTTTGCATTGTACTATTCTCATCCTGTTGTTTTGTGTAGAACATGTATCTTTTAATGTCGTAGCCTTGATATTGAAAAACACGACATGGTCGGTGCCCCAACTGTGCCACTTCTGGATCAACAGTTGGAAATATACAACTAATTTTATCTACAAACCATTGTGAAACTGTTCTCGTATGCTCAGCTTCCAACCAAAGTTGACTCGATGACTGTTATCTTTTTTTAAATATGATATGTGCTCATGTATGTATGAGTCAACATAATGTCATATTTTGCAATACTGTAAAATGTGCTTGCTCTAAATCACGGTTATTCGGCGTGACATCTTTGCGCGCAATTGTCCCTTTACCATCAAGTCTACCCGCGTGTTGAGATTGCAGAATTCTAATATTTGGGACACCTTTCATATAGTTTGTACAAAACTAAACCACTTATTCGGAAGCATGCTCTTCAATAATGTTAGGTTTAAAAGTGTCAATTATTGATACTTTAGTGATCTATTTAATTTATGTGTCATTTAGTTTATAATTTATGTTTTAAATAGATATGTAATAAGTGTAAATGAGATTACGTAAAAATATCTCATTTACACAAGTAAGAATGGTGGGGTAGATAGAATAAACCAAGAATGCTTCCACTCTATAAATACCCCTTCACTTGTGAAGGGGTGTAAGGCTTGACATTGTAATTTCTCTCCTCTTCCTTCATTCTCTTTTCTTTTATAAAATTTGAAAATTGTGAAAAGTCTTGCCTTCCTCTCTTACTATCTTTACAATCCTAAACCGTTACTAAGTGTGATTCAATACTTATCGACCTAACAAGTGCTATCATATACCATTAGAGATTTTTTAATATCCTTTTTAACAGCATCACGTTCCACATCATGTAACATCTCATCTATATTACCATGATAGTCGTCGTTAGAACTATCATTCCCCTCGTGATCAATGTTTGAAACAAATGTGTAACTGTCAACTTGCGATTCACCATAGAATTTCCAACAAGTATACTTTTTGTCAAACCCGTGTTGTATGAGATGGCGTCTAATTATGTTATGATCAACAATGGACACATTATTTCTCCACTCTTGACAAGGATAAGAAATTTTTGTTTGTCCTGTATTTTCTTGATGATCCTAAACGCATTTAATAAATTCACACAATCCTCTCATGTATTAGGGGTAAAACGTCATCTCTTGTACATTCATGTGCTATGATCCATATGAAATATATAAAAAAAGTTATAATAATTTTGCATAGATAGGGTCACAAGTGTTATAACTTAGGGGGCGTTTGGTTCGCAGTATGTTTTGAAAGGAATTGTAATTTGTCAAAGGAATTGTAATTTGAAGGAATTGTAATCAAAAGGGTTGTAATGTGTTGGAATTGTAATGTGTTGGAATTGTAATTGATAGAATCTGTCACTGTGTTTGGTTGGTACTCATCGTAATGTAATTCAGAAAAATTCAATAAATCAGAAATAATAAAAAAATAAAAATGTTAATATTAATAAATAATAATAATAATAATAGAAAATAAAAATAAAATAAATAATAATAAAAAATAATATTAATAATATAATAATAATAAAATATCTTAATAATAATATTAATTAGATATTTAATAAAAAAATATTTAATAATAATAATAAATCTTTTAATAATAATAATAAATATTTTAGTAATAATAATAATAATAGATATTAAATTAAAAATAACAATAAAAACAAAATAAATAATAATATTAATAATATTATAATAATAATAACAATACAATATTATAACAATAATAATAAATAAAATATTTTGTAATAATAAACTAGTCGTGCATCCACATTATATGTTTAGGTACCCATTCTAACCCTTTTAGCATACACATTAATGATTAAACGTGTAAATTATCATTCATTTCTATTTAGTAGTTTTGGTAAATTTTCAGGTTCGTCTTCTTCCAGTTTGAATTTGGGCGGTTGTGATCAAGTATGCAAGTATTGTGATGCTGAATTTTAGTCTGCAGAACGCCTCAAAGTGTATTCACCTATGTTAAAATGAGATAGAATTTTTTTTTCTTGATTCTGCTAATTTAACCCGTTAGAAATAAGAAAGGAACCTGAATTGATAGGGCTATTCTTTTTGTTTTTGTTGCCAAACGATTTGTTTTTGTTTCTTACCCGTTGTGTTATGTATTTTCAGGCAGGGCTTGCTCTTGGGGATCTAAAGTCGGTCAAAGATTTATATGATTTTAAGACATTACTAGTACTTTTTCTCACTGGGTTAATCTCCATCAACCAACTATACAGAAGAGGAAATGGGTATACGAGTAGCTCTCTCTAGGTCTGTATTATAACACCATTACAAATGTTATTGATTTTAGAGTGTTGATATGATGCCAAATGAAAGGGCTATGGCCAGTTGAAGCAAATGAATCAATAACTGGAAAATATAGTACACGAGAATTCTTGATAGATTCTAAAATATAGAGGCATATGTACTTCATGTTATAAGATATTTAGGCATATGTAGCTTTTACCTTGGTTTGTATCTTTTTCTTTCATGTTTATGTATATTGGAACGCGCCGTTGCTTTTGATTCTAAAACAACCAAAACGACGCCCGCTAATCGTCACGCAGCAGAGCGTGGGTAAACCCACTCGTACTAGTATATATGTAAGGAAAGAATAGTTAAATGCCCTTCATAAATAAATTGATAAGACTAGTCGGATATCTGTAACAATCTGTTATTTCAGGTCATTTTACAACTTCAATAATTCTATTACTTATTTTTAGGGTGTTACGCGTTTACTTTTAATTTTTATCGTTTAGTTAAATCGCGTAAACTAAAAATCAACAATCAACGTCTATATACTCCGTTAAACTTATAACTCATCTAATATACTTAATTATGGTATATTGATAAGTTTTAACATTTTTATAAGCATAATATTTTTATGTTACCCGATTTTAAGTTTTGTGACTTAAGGGCTTAACATTAGTAATTACCGGGACCAAGCACCTCAAGCCAAACACCTCACCACCTCAAGCCAAGCACCTCACCACCTCATAGAGAGGTGGCGTGCATATAGCAAACTACAAGACTACTTGGTCTTGAATTAGCATACAAGGTCTTATAGTAAGACATGTGTCTTAGATATTTCTCTTATAAAAACACTAGCTTATTCCACTTCACTTATCCTTTATCATAAATCACCAAATACCTCTCTTTTCCCTACCTTATTTCAGCAACAACAACACACCATCAAGGGTATTTCAAGCTTGGATTAAAGGGTTAATAAGCTAGGATTTTGGAGCTTAAGATCTAGAGTTCTTAGTTGATTTGGGGTTCATTGTTCACTAGTCACTCCCATCACTTTGTAAGCATGCCAATCTCATTTCCAAACTTGTATTTCCATATATAATGCATGCCATGTTCATATTAGAACTTATATATACTTGTGGTGTTGAAAAAGTTAATGAAACGCTTATTTTTAAAAACTCAGATTTTGACTTTGAAAATCAGACCTAAGTTCGAATTTGTAAAACCTATGTAAACATTTTTTTAGCCTTAGCTGCTTCTAGTACACTTACGCATATGTCTTGGGATGTTCCCTATTTTTTTCGAAATTTATAAAGGTTGTTTACTATAGTTAATAAGCCCTACAAGAGAAGTTAGTTAATACCGACAAGATTCTGAGTACCAAATTTCATTTATAAAACTCACCATGTTAGGTGCGTTTTAAGAATTTGAGCCAGTTGAAACATTTGTAGAGGACTCTTTAAATTAGATTCTGAGAGTTGAGTGAACCTGTGACGATAAGTAACGAAGGAGTTACAACCCGTTTACCGAGAGGCAAAGCTGCTGTCTTGGGACAGCAGTGACTGAAGTGCTCTATTTTGGTTATAACGTTTTTGTAACAAAGTGAGTCAGATGGCTTGCATAACTGAAAACTAGACTCAGTGTAGATAATCTTAGGATCTGGAAACGTGTGATTTTATGGGAAAACAAGGGAGATATAGCCAATTTACGACACAAGTTTTTTGAAAAACTGTTTTGAACAAATCCGAAAATGATTTTGTATAAGCCAACACCTAAAACTTATGAGATGGAATAGAAGCCTTAAAATAATGAGAGTAGACATGTTTAGCTTTGTTTAGAGAGTCTCCCCAAGAAAATCGGCTTTAAAATGAGCTAGATACGCTCAATTTAAGTTAGACTTATAACTACATAAAACTAGTTTCAATCTACTTTTAGTTTAAGTATTAAAAACCCTTTTCTTAAGATTTTGACATATAACTTATAACTACCAAGTACTATATTAATAGGGAATTTCATAATCATATGAGGCCTCTTCTAGGTGTCGTATCAACGAGATGTGGATTTATGATTTAAAGTGTCCTGGCTCCTCATACGTTCACTACATGACCTCTAAATTATGATAGCCCGAACGATAGTATGATGTTATTTATAAAAGGAAAATAGCCAAACGAAACTTTATGGATACTTCATATAACAACATAAGAATCTATGTTTAACATTATAATTAAAGTCAATAACTTTATATTATCATACTTTATTCTAAGACATGATCACTATACTTTCGTAGGTCATCGTTAAAGCTTGTGATCCCGCAATACACCATCTATCGTTATAATCCACTACTAATCACTACGGTGAGTTCATAGCCCCGATTTTATACAATTACATTAATTTACAACTTTAGGGTGAGAAACATGCATTGTTTTACAATTGGACGCAAGTACATTTTAAATCAAATTACGAGTTTGCCTAAGTAGCTATAACCCACTATTGCCCATGAATCATGAAATGTTAATTGCTAGATTGCAAGCGCGAATGTTATGAATAGATCTATTTGGGATTGACATCCCCATTCAGGTGAGTTGCGCTCACTAGTTTCGGAGGTACCGAAACGACGAATGTATACCATGTCTGAGCAATTTGGATGTTGCAGGTTGAACATCTACACGGGCACATTATGTGCATTAATTTGCATATACATACATGTTGTAGCTTCAGTGTCATGGGCTTAGTGCATTTCGTAATTACTTTTTGATACTGTATGGTTGATTTTTTAAGCTAACACCTTTTATATATATAATATATAATAAAATATATATAATAAGTATAATCTAAAAATAATCAATGAAACCGAGAAGTAGTATAGAATATCCCCGGGTCGTTTATCCCCAACGAGGCTGTGCTTGAAAATCGATACAGTCGGAAAATTGGAGTTTGAATGAGATTAATGATTTGGGAGTTTAGAAAGCTAAATTAATCAATAATAAGCAAAAACGATTGAGAAAAACCTAAAAATTATGAAATTAAACTGAAAAACGAGAGCAGGAATCCCGAACAAGGGGTCAAAAACCTAAAATCTTAAAAATTAACCCTACAAAGAAATTTTTACTTCTAATCTACTCTAGGGGTCTAATAATGAAGAATGAAAAAGACTAGACTGAAAACGGAGTTAATTTGAGTTAAAAACGAGTCAAAACGAAAACCGGGCCCGAGACCCGAGCTTTAAAAATCAAAAGTTTACAACAATGACCCTACGAAAGTTTTTCTATTTTTCCTACGAAGAAAATGATAAAAGAAAATTTTGTAAAAAAGAAAAATATTTTTTTGATAAATTTTCTATTTTTTATGAATTTTTTTAACTTTTAATGAAAATAAATTATAAAAAATACTAAACTAATTTTTAAAAATCCGAAAAAATTATAGAAAATACCTAATGCTAAGACAGTCCTAAAAAAATAAGAAACTCGAAAATGAGCTTAAAAATAAGCTCAGAATAAGCTTAAACGGGCTTATAGCTAAATGGCCTAAAAAGGCATAAAACAATAAAAGGTGTAGAGGCTAACGGATAGCCCTACCGGAGCTGAGTGGTAAGTGTGTTGTGTTGTGAGCGTGAGGGGAGGGGTTCGAGTCCCACTCACACGTTTTTTTATGCTACAGTAACTTTTTTAAACTCAATTTTTTTACCCAAACTAATTAAGCTAATGAAGATAAACATTTTTCATAACTACAACTTTTTGTGAAAAGCTAAGAATAAGCCAGAAACAGCACCTATAAGCTGACAGAATGCTTAAGTGGTCATGGCTTAAAATGCTTACTTTCTTTTTGAGTTTTAAGCAAAAATAAGCAAATGAAATGATCAATAAGCAAAGACAAACATAAAAGGAAACCAAATAAGTAAATGAGAACAAAAAGCAATAACTAAAAAGCACAAAATAAGCTAGGAAATCAAAAATAAGCTATCCCTACACTTGAATTAAAATAAAAAAACAGGTCACTTTGTGCTTAAAAATAAGCACTTTAGAGTATGACCTAAGGCTTAATCTATCTAGGGCTTATAGGGTGGCTTATAGGCTATCTAGAAAAGCTAAGAAAACCTAAGGTTATTGATCAAATAAGCTAAAAAAAGGGTGTGCAACTTAGACAGTTTGCACCAGGGCAGATTTTTGGTTCTTTTTGAAATTAAAAATTGCACAAAGGAAGCTTATGAATAAGCTATCAAATAAGCTCTAAACAAAAAAATGAGTTAAAACAGATGTGGTGTGGTTAGAAAAGAGCTTATGCTCAAAGATTAAAAAGCCAAAAACAAGTTAAGCCATCTGATAAATTTGATTAAAAAGAGGCAATTTTTTTAAGACACTAAAATTTGACAAAATAATGACAGTTTTGAGAAGACAAAAGAAAACCAAAAGACCACTTATACTACTTTGTTTGACACTCAATAGGACTCAAAAGGATGGACTTAAAAGCTGGTTAAGCCAGCTTTTTTAAAATAAGCAAAATCAGAACTAGTTTCACCAATAGTTTTGAACATCAATAAGAAAAACTTCAAAAAACAGTTTTACAACTAAAAAGTTTTGAAAAACAGATTAAAACAAACTTAAAAAGAGTTACTGAATTTAACCCAATGACCCAAAAGGCTTTTATACCCAAATTGACCCATTTTGCTTGTTGTCCCAAACACCTCTTTAGGCTTTCAACAACTTGATTTACCACTTAGAAAGACTGGATTAAGCACAAATTTCTAAAGACAAATATTAAATATTCAATATTAAATAATAAAAGGTAAAATGCAAAAGCAAATAAGCACTTGAAAAAGCTAATAAGCAAACAGTGAAAATAAGCTATCTAAGGCAGTTTATACTTAAGACTTAAAACAATGGCATAAAATCATTAACAAACATAAATAAGACATAAATAAGCAATTTAAGCAAGAATAAGTAGTGCTACAGTACTAATAAGCTATTGCTACAGTAAAAAGAAATTTTTTAAAAAAAGATTGTACCTCCACTCCTTGCTCAAAACAGGAGTAATTAGAACCTAAGTAAGCTCTAATCCTACCCTTAGCTTATGAATAAGCTAAACTAAATACCCAATGAGCCTTCCATGTCAGCCCATTCATCCAATAAGCACTCTTTTTTTTTCTTTTTCTCTTTTAGTCTTTCTTGTATAAAGTTTAAAACAGGTTAGTAAAATGCTTATATGAAATCTTATATGAGCTTAAAACATAAGTTAAAATGGAAAACTTGGAACACACAGTAAAACATAAATTTGAACTTTCATTGAATCTTAAAAAATTGCAAGTACAATAAAGTGAAATTACTTAAAATAAAAACTTAAACTACCACTCTCTACATTCCACCTTAGCTTCCAGGTTTACAAAGCTTATATAGAAGAAAAATATAAGAGCTAGGGTCTTGGTCTTGGCCTCTTGTCTCTCTGTCTTGTCCACTTCCCAAGTGTGCTTCTTTGAAGAGACAAAATGCCCATTGTGTTTGTTGTGTGTGTATAAACACAAAACCAATCTGAGCCCTTAATCTTGAGTGTTGCCCAATCAATAAATCACAGCCTTTGATCGAATGTAAGACCTAGGATTGCCAGCGTGGACCTTTACCATGTGGGGGGTGGGGTTTATGGATTGTGAAGGGTTTGGAGTGTTGTGGGGGAGTCAACGAAGCTTGAAAGGGACAGGTTGTGGGGTTAAGAAGTTTGGCGGGAAAACGGTGGTGAAGATAAACAGTGTTTATATTTTTAAAAGGGAGACAGGGTAAAATGTTTTAGTTTTTGGCAAGAATGGCCCCTCAACCTTTATTCATTCTTTGCAATTTAAGTCCTTGTGGGGTGCAAAGTTTTGGCAGTTGGCAAAAATAGTCCCCCATGGTTATGTATGTGATTGCAAGGGTGGTCCTTTTGTGTTATGAGTTTAAGGGATTGGCAGTTTTAGCCCTTGGGCTTTTAATGAGGGTTTTATGCAAGTGGGCTTATCCGGGCCCACTAGGTGGGTACGGGTGGGCCCACTTTTTGGCGATTATGTTTTCGGGTTTGGTTTTTTTTATGCTTAATCCACTGCCACTCCTCAGGGTTGACTTTTTGACTTTTCTGTTGACTTGACTTTGACTTTTGGTCTTTGGCTTCGATTTGACTTTGTCTTTTCCACGCTTTTCCATGTCGTGCCCGGTTTTGTCCGTTTTTGCTTTATTTTTCGTCCTTTTGTCGGATATCCGTTTCCTGCACAATATAAATGCAAACATACAAATACAAAGTATTTTTGGTACGTTTTTGGTCATTTTAGCTTGTTTTTAATGGTCAAAAGTATGTGTAATTAAACACATACCAAAACTCCCCCATACTAGGACATTGTCGTGTCCTCACGCAATGCTATGAAGTAAGCACTTCAGGAAAACTAAGAATCTCAATCCCCTTCGACTAATAACCTCGAAAAGTAGCTAAGTTTTTGTCGAGGGTAAATAAAGAATCAATAGCTTCGACAAGCCCCGTTTTTACCACTTATTAGATATATACATTGACTAACACTAATATTTTTAGATTTTTCATTCTTCTCATCATTTTTTTCGTATTTTTCCTTTTAAGCAACTAGCTAACTTATTTGACTTTCGTTATTGCTAATTTTGGGATCATTGAATAAGATGCATTTTAATCCT
>BQNB010106470.1:2219-23383 GCA_026074375.1 Tanacetum coccineum | reverse complement strand
AAATCACCACCGTCAACATGGTACAAAATCTGAATAAACTAACAAATGTTAAATAGTCAAAGGACTAAAAATGAAATATTCAGAACACAAAAGGAGTGAAGGTTACATATAGGCTTTTTGGGTGTAATCCTAAAAATTTATCAATTTAAACAAGTTACTCCATCTAAATCCATAGTACTCATTATTGTGGTCTCGAATAGATATACCAAGCCAAGTTCTAAAGTCTACAACATCACCGACACACTCATATTTTATGGAATTTGGGTAAACATTTAGAAACGGATAAGGTTAAATCCTTACAATATCTAATAAGGGTTATTGTGTGCAGGTTATGTAACAAGTAATTTCACAAAAGTATGTTAGAAAAAAAAAATTGAGCATAATTTAAGCATTTTATGTGAAAAATAGGACAAGTATACATTCTAATTCCCATCCCCCCACTTGAATTATACAACGTCCTCGTTGTATAGATAAAACATTAAAAACAGGAATTAAAAGAATTAGAATGAGAAACTCCCCTGATATTTTGCTCGGTAGATTCTCCAAGTTGAGTTTATGAGCAAGAATGTGTTGAACAACCATCTTGAGATTTCAAGACTCCAACACTTCTAGATTTCCAGATTGTAGATACTTCACCAACTTCGTCAATTTCTTTGCAGCGAGGTCCTGTGCAAAATATAGGAAAAACATGCAAAATCCTATCTCGGGTATCTATGGTTAATTAAATAAGCTAAATAAACTGTACATGAGCCCAATACGACGTATCCATAAACTGGAATATGCCGTATTGAGAAACCTGTAAAAAGTATCTAAATACGAGTCAGTCTATTTAATACGCCGTATCATGTACATGAATACGCCGTATTGACAGAACTGACAATAATGTTTAAAGTGCATAAAAAATAAAGGACTGATAACGTCCAGACATTTAATACGCCGTATGGTGTGAAGTGGATACGTCATATTGATGTCTGGGAAGACAGACTCGATAAAAATAAATAACAATCCAGGTTGTCTCCCGGGAAGCACATTTCTTTCAGCTAGTCTTTAAGTTAGACTTTTTCCTTCAAGCTTTCTTCACTGCACCTCATGCACGCTTATGTGCCCGCATGTGAGCCATTCTTCCATCTTCGCATCTCGGACATATTCGGGTCCTAAGTTCAAGACCCCCTTGTAGAAACTCTTGAGCTTTTGGTATGGATGCGAGATTTCATTCAGCTTATCGTGCAAACTCACCTTTAGTAACGGCTTGATGTTGTTGCATTGGGCATTGGATAGATGTTTAAACCTTAGATATGATCGTGCCATTTGGTAAGTCATGTTATCACCGCCATTGTGGATAGTGATTAATCTATCAAATCTTTTTGCTTCCACACATGAAGCTTTGTAAAACGGTTCTCCAAGAATAATATCTCCCATGTCTTGATCTCGGTAGCCATCCATATTTTCCACTACTACAAAATGAGTTACAACATAAAATTTTCCGACAAAAATAGGTACATTCATAAAGGCTTTGACTACATTCTTTATTTTGAGTTCAACTTTGTCCTTTATTATAGAATTATAGAACACCCTAGACATCATATTTACAGATAAAATGGGAAAAAAATTAGCACTTACATGCTCGAAACCTATCATGCAGGCCCACAGAAATAATGGTGCATTAGCATAAATCAACATGGTGCGAGCAGCCTCTACTAAGGTCCGGTTTCGTCTTTCGATAACACCATTCTATTGTGGAGTACGCGCCACAAATGTTTGATGAGAGATACCGACATCTTCGTAATAGCTACGCAAAGTTTGATTGACAAATTATGTTCCATTATCTGTACGAATATTCGTGACAGTTACATTTAGGCTGTATTATTTTAAGAATTTGATGATGAACTCAGGTGCTTCATCTTTTGATCTAAAGAACTTGAGGTGTTGTTGTGTGGTTGTAATTTATGTTTCAAGTTTTAAATTTATATTTTGCTGACTTAACCAAAGACAACACTTTAACGGGCAGTGTACCTGGTCAGATAGGAGTTTCATGGTAAGTAGGGTGTCGATTACTAAGAGCCAGAACTTCTTTCGAATTTCATTATGATTATTGGTTATCTGAACTAAGTTAAATCTATTCCATGTTAAACCTATGTTAATCCTAAATCTAACGGATAAGGGGGGTTTCAGCCTGAGAGACTGGAACGGGTTATGTGGTGACTAAAATCAACTTAAGATACTAAAACACACACAAGTTAATTAACAAAACATAAAAGACCGATCTAGCCAAATATAAGAAAACTGTATTAACCATTATTAATCAAATTAGAACGTTGGTTGTTTATTTAATGCAATGATTACTTATCTCAAGGCGACATATCATTCTTAGAACTTAGGCAGTACTTCTTCCTAAGACCTAGATATGAAGAATTCTGTCACAATTAAACGTATTCGCATAAAGCATGCTTATTTGCTGATTATAATCTATCTTAGGGATTAAAGCAATTATGATCTTGTTAAATCATAGCTCATAGAGACTTTACCCACTTACTGCTTAAAGGCGATTCATACACTAGTAGTCCACTAACCAAGTCTTTACCAATTAATTGAGAACGTACTCGTTGATCCCAAGGATCACCTGCCGGTCCAACTAAGCTCGCAATCTAAGGGAAAAAATATGTTATTATTTCTGATCCTATTGGTCTAGATGTATAAGTCACTATATGGAGAGCCATCCCGGCATCTAGATTACTTGGTTCGTATCACTAGATCCAGTTGAATGATAGTCGCATACAAAAGTACGTAAACAAGTATAAACTGATAACACATACAAGCAATCAACGATTAAATTAAGTAATCGGAGATAAACAACCAAACATTTCAGATCATTCATTATTATGGCTAAAACCCCAAATGGTATTAGCTTCAAACGTACATAATTATACGAAAGTAATTATCTTTATCAAGGTACAAATACATCGAATGTTAAACAAAATGTTACAAAAACTGAACGATTACAAAGGTATAGGTGCCCACCCCCACCACATTACAAAAGTTATAGGTGATTACTAGTTGTTTCCTTGTGATCCCAACTGATAGATCTTCTAGCCTGTTTGGAGGGTCGTTTTGCTAACTTGTGTAAACACCATATTTAACTATAGAGAATACATTGACTAAGAACAATATATTTTATACGAATCTAAACTGATATTGCTAAGAAGTATACACAATTAACTTCAATTAAGTATTTTGATATAATCGCCGCAAGGTTACAGATTTCTAAAACTATTGGAATCTCTAATAACTATATGCCGTCATAAGGTTCCTTTTATACACACATGGGATACCATAATGAGCTTTTCAAAAACGCGTCTTGAGATCATGCATATCTTATTCCTAACATTTCTAATGCTTATCTCTATCTTATCCTAACATTCTTGTTAAGCAGACTTAAATAAACCATAAACAGTATTAACTTATAATACAGTATTAAATCTTTATACTGGGCATTACTTAAATACTACTATCAGAACTTAATACCATCTACTGAACTAAACTAAATACCATCAGCATTAACTTCATAATCATAATATATCCTAACAATCCTCCCCTAACTTGATATTTATCTATGTTAATCATCAAGTTTCTTGGATTGGTCTTCACTGCTACTGAGAATTCTTTCAAACACCATTATTTTCAAGGTAGCGTCTTCTTGCTTTTCTATCAACTTCAATAACTGATAGCATTCTTCATTCTGTTTCCCTCCTTGAAGCTTTATATCCAGCATAGCTTGACAAGCATCAGATGATAAAAGATACTTCCTTTCTGTCACATATAAATAACAGCTGCTTCCAATGTCAAACAATGCACTCCACATGAATCATAATACCTCCAATTCAACATCTTTTGTGAAGTGGTAAACTCAGATGCATTCCCTTTACTAAGTGGATGTCTCTAACATAGTTCTGAGATCACTCCATGTACTTTTTGTCAGTAAAATCATCAGGTCTATTTTCTCCTGACTCTGCATTTACAACACTGTAACAACTCTGTAAGATCATCTCTTGTGATATCTTTAAGCATAGATCCAAAACTCATGTAAATTGTATCAGCTCCATTTGCTCTTATTATCTGATATATACTTCTTTGACCTTGTTGAAATATCTTCTAATTAACCACACTAGGAGATTCAGTAGTCACAAGGATAGCACCAATTGCTTCCATGTCTTCTTCTTTATCGGTCTCCGAATCCTCCTGTGTATCCTTATCAACATTTAATCCTTTTCTTTCTTTTGTCTTCAGCCTTCTTCTTTTGAGTTTAGTTTACTTTTTAACTTCTTCTTCTTTTGGAACTCTTGTTTCTCTAGTTTTCTCTTCTGTGACTGGAACATCTTTAGCAGCAACCTTTTCTTGTAACTCAGCAAATCCTGAATCATCAACAGTCTTTTGTTTCTTTGAAGTCCTTGTCTGAAGCTCTTCACTATATCTTTTCATCTTAGACTTAGTTAGCTCATAGACCCATAGAACCAAATGTGGCAATCTGTATTTAACAACTTGTTCAAACTTCTCTTAATTCTTCAAGGTTACTTCGTTAAATGAGAAAGCTTCCACTGTTCCTGATTCTTCAAATAATTTGACATGTAAGTCCTCAGCTGTGTCTGAGTTATGGGCTTACTTCTCTTTGCCTTAGCTCTTTCTTCTGTAAAATATTTCTTTCTCTGATTTATCATATCCACCATTCTTTTTGCAAAATCTTCTTCAGACAGACCTTCTCCTTGCATATTCTTGACCAACTCTACATTTGCTTCAAGCTTAGCTCTAATAACATCCCAATCTTCCTCAGTATAGTATTGAGCTTCAAATTGAACTTAAGCCATTCTTTGTTTTTGTTGATCAGTCATTTCTGACTCTTCCTCCATTCTTTTAGCAATCATCTCATCTGTATAAATCTGTTCTGCAACTTCTGCATCTAATTGAGCTTGCAACCTGACACCTTTTGCAAATCCAGCCTTTTCCTATTCTAGCTGCTTTTTAGTCTTTTGTACAGTCTGAACATTTTCTTCAACAATCTTTGCTTTTTCTTTCCTCTGAGCATTATCTGGTGTGCTACCAGTATTAACTTTTGTGCTACCAGTATTAACTTCTTCAAACTTAGTTCTTTCTTTTGCTGTATTGAAGTAATCCGTACCAGTATCAACAGACCTCCTTCTTCTCTTGTATGTACTTACATCTCCAGAAGCAACCCATTTTAGAGTTTTAGCTGCATCTAGAAGTGTAGGACTGATATCCTGCTCTTGTGCCTCCCTTGAATTTAAAGGAGTAATAAAATCTTCAGATCTATCATCCTGACTTTTCCTCCCCTGTTTGGAAGAATTCTCTGCCTTTCTCTTTGATTCTGAAAGATGCTACCATTTTTGATTTCATCTTAAAAGCAACTTCAGTGTTTTACTTGTTTCATCAAAGTTAGAAACTTTCATCCCAAGAATCTGTTTTGTCTTTTTCAGGCTCCTACGCTAAAGAATCCAATTCGTAACACATTTAGGTATAAGTTCCACAAATCCAAAATAATCAATAAACCACAGCCAACATCATATAAAACTACATTTATATTATCATACATTTACATTTATTATACTCATTTAATTAACCCATACCCATTACACCTCACTCTTATTACTCCCCCCCCCCCCCCCCCCCCCCCCACACAAAAACAAAAACAAACCCCCCCCCCACCCCCCCCCCCACCCCCCCACCCCCCCACAACCCCGCACCCCAAACAAAAAAAACCCACACACCCCCACAACCCCCCCACCCCACAAAAAAAAAAAAAAAATTAAACCCCCAACAAAAACAAAGTTAAAAAAAAAAAAAAATAAAAAATTGGCCATCTCTCTTAGCATCAACTTCCTACCAATAGTGGTTGTTGCCTCATCTGCTACAGGGGTTAGAGTAGGATCCTGAGACTAAGGAATCTTAGGTTCCTGTGTGTCAGTAATCCTAGTTGGTGCTGAAATAGATGGTTCAGTGAGAGGGGGAATAGGTGTTTGTGATGTAGATGGGATAGAGACAGTAGGTGTGGGTTGGGAGCCAGCTGGGATTGTTGATCCCTCACCTTGAGCTGGTGCTAGCATAGCAGGCAGCAATGGTACATGATTTCCTTCAAAACCTCTTTTCATATTGCCAAAAATCTTTTTAGTTAAAACTGGGAGGCATTTTGTTGTCATGTTTTTGCTTAGGACGTATTCCCAAAATCATTTGCAAAAATCTTGAATACATTAAAATTTTAAATTTGCTATCCAAGTTGTTCACCATAGCATTAAAAATTAATTTTGAAAAATTATAAATTCTATTACTAGACAGACAAATCAAAGCAGTAGCAATATTACTACTAAATTGATCTCATCCACCAAACTTTGGGCTTATACAATGTAAAATGGGTTTGGATCAAAGAAACTTCTTTGTGGGGTAAAATGCTTTTTCCAAAAAGTAAGTGTGCCATCTGAAACATACCTCATTGTGGCAAGTCCTTTATGAATTTTAGCATCTGGTAAATTAGTAATACCTGTTGCATCTACCAATTGAAGTGAACTTCGGACAAATGCCTTAGTGATAGTATATGCCTTACTGTCTATAGTTGATAATAATTCTTGATTTCCATTAGCAATTGTTCTGACAGTAGCAGTTTGCCAGAACTGTTTGACATAGGGAATCATAGATTGTTGACTTGTGAGTCAAAAGAAATACTGTGAGGAGTGCGTTTGAAGTAAAATCCTATATTCAATGGAAATCATTCACTTCCATTTGGTTTCTTGAGAAAAGCAACCATGTTGTGCTTATCCGAGTACTTCAAATTTTCCATTTTGAATGTTTGAGAAGCTAAATAGTTGATGAATTAATGCATTTTTTATTATGGTTTATGTCGTAGCGTGTGTTTCTAGGTGATTGTATGTAGAGAGAGAAAATTGTATTTATAGGGTATTTATTCAAGTAAAAACCCTATCTGCGAATTAGCGCCGTTAAAAATCTACTACGGTATATTTGATAGTAAAGTCCATTTTTCTCCCGCAACCAGCACTGAACTTTAACATAGCAGAATTAAATTTTAGCCTAACAGACTTAAGCTCATTTGTGGTCACCAGTATGAATAATGATAGTTCGGAAATTAACTTTGACTTACCAAATATTAAGTATTGCCTTGCAGGAATTAACTCTTTCTCCAATAGTTCTTTACACTAAATGTGCCTCTATTCATCACAAACACACTAGACTTAAGACTAGCTAGACATGTGAGAATTAATGAGGATCACTTCATGATAAACCCATGAATAGAAGGAAACATACTGGATCCATTACCAAATTCTCATATTAAACTTTATACTCCTTCCAGATTCTAAGTATTATCTAGCAGAATTAAACTCTTTCTTTAATAATTTTACATCAATGAGCCTCTATTCATCACAAAACTAGACTATAAGACTTTCTAGCCATGTGAGTATTTCATGTGGATCCACTTTCTTGTATAACCTATTGATAGAAGCAAAATTCTAACTTAAAAATAACAAATACTGCATTAAACCATAACCAAAGTTTTCCCACCTTTTACACACTTTTAGGAGTGATATTTCAGAAGATTTTAGGTGCCTCAGGAATTCCAAAGGAAAACCATTTCACCAGTGGGCACAATCCTCGGACCAGTGCATGAGTATTCTAAGAATACCCTAATCCTAAGACTCTCTAACTCTTAATACTTACAACCAAATGTGAGAAAGGTCATCATCATCACAGCTTTCATCAAACTTCAAATCAATGCTTTACCTGAAAAAGTATAGTCTAATGCAAGAAAAGACAATGCATGTATTTTAACATGGCAGAATTACCTGGACTAACAATCTGTAACTACCAGAATTAATTTCTTTAACTTACTAGAATTATTATTCTAACTACCGAATTAATCTTAATACAAAATTTAATCCTCTAATTAGCTAGTACAACTTTAAACAAAGAGGAATTACAGTGCATCCCTTAATTTCAGCAGCTATTAGATGTGCAAACCCAATGCTTACACCAAAAGTTAATATTAGATCCATACAAAATCCTTGTTCAGACGTTCAGTACATTATCTTCAGTATGTTCATTTAAGCACCTGAATGAGATTTCTTCTCATAACAATCTTAATAAAATGTTGCCTTATCTCTAATGTCTTGGTCTTCTGAATGGAAACGGATCTTGACAATACTTTATGGTGCGTTCATTATCAATGATGGATCTGTGTGTTCATCAAGTTGAACATAATCCAGCATAATTTGATTTGAATCTCAACAATACTTGCCTCTAGCAGTGTGCTGAAGCCAAAAGATACATACTCTGCCTCAGTGGTTGAGGTTAGCCACAATTGTCTGTTTCTTGCTTTGCACAACTGGTTAACAAACGTTGCCCTAAGAAAAAGCAAGTTACTTTTCAAGAACCTCCCAGGAATTCAATAGTCCTCACACAGAAACCACAGTGCAACAAAACAAGAGCCTAATGTTTTTGTTAAATCTGTCTTCAAGAACCTGAACTGCACTGAATCTCGCAAATCCTATGACCAAGAGCCACACTCGGAACCATCGTATCTTGACATAGTAAAGTGTGAACGACGTAGGTGAGCATGAATAATCAACAAAGGAAGTTGAATTTTGCTTGATTCATAATCAGTTTGTGATCCGTTTTTGAAGCTCTTTTAGAGTGCAATTACCAAATAACCCGCTGGGCCAAATCTTGTTGTGTAATCCATTACCTGAGATAGGTTTTGGAAACGCAACCAGATATCATTATGGTGGAATTTCTTAAGACGCGTGGAGACCATTGGGAAAGGTTGTTTGGTAGTGTGAAAGCTCATGGAAACCCTATGGACGACATTTCGTGTTGTTTTTAATATGTCTTTAAATCTTGATAATGGAACATGGTTGAGCCTTAGAACTTTCCTCCGAGCGTTAGTGATTGTTCCATTGTTACTATGATCTATAGTTCCCTGATTGCCAATCTTAGTGTCGAAAGGCTGGTTTCAAGGGGATATCTGGTATTTTTGATATACTAAGCTTTGCTTACTTTGTATATTAGTATATATTTAATGTTTATAGAAATATAAAATAAAAATTAGATAGATGGACATTTGCAGTTTTATTCAGACTGGATTCCGGTCTTTAATTTTAAATCACCTCGCAATTCCAAGTTGTAGTGTGTATTGTACGTTTCAGGGACGATTTTTGGGAACGTGCCTACTGTTAATTGTTTGGGGGCGTTGACACAGTTATTTGGTTATTTGTTTTTCACAAGGGGTGGTTTATTTCAATTGGGCCGGACTAGGGATACATGGCTGTCTTGTCATTTCCAGGGGAGGTGTTGTTACAGGGGCTTGGTTTGTGGGGTGATGACTGGTGGTATTTACTGGGGAGAAGGGACTTGGGGTAGATAGGGGGGGTGGAGTGGTAGTTTTGTGGGCTTATAGGGCCTATTAGTCGACGAGGCTGTTGGGGGGGTGGGTACAATTCGGAAAGGTACCGGTGGACGATAACGTTAAGATGTGTTGTCTTAATTTTTAGGTGATGTCGAGTCCCGTGATAGATTCAATTTCTCATGGGTTAGTTGTGTCAGGCTTGTCTCTGCAGTTTGGTGGAGAGGTCGGAGTTTGTTCGGGTTTTGAGTCTAATTATGGAAAAGAAAGTAACTAGAATATATAATATAAAATCAAAACGAATAGCCCCGATAATAAAATTTTAGTTTAAAAACAAACACAAAAAAATAACACCAAAAATCAATACAAAAACCGCCCCAACTCAACAACCCCAACCCCTACCCAAAACTCAATACCCCCCCCCCACCACCACCCAAATAATACATCAATACACAAAATGATACAAACCAAAATAGACAACAACACCCCCTCCCACCCCCCCCCCCACCAACACCCCCCCCCCACCAAAACAAAACCACCACCCACCCCCCCCCCCCCCCCCCCCACCCCACCCCCAAACCACATAACCCCACCCCCCCACCCCAATCTACACAACCCCCCCAACCCCCACAGAAAACAAACCCACCCCCCCCACCCCACCAACTAAAAACTCCACCCCCCACCCAAATAAATACCCCCCAAACAATCCCCACCCCCCATCCATATAACCCCCCAACACCCCCCCCCCCACCCCCCCCCCACCACCAACCACACCATCACAACCCCCCCCCACCCCCCCCCCCCCTCTCGAACCACTCCACCCCACCCTCCCCCTTCCCCCCCTCCCAACCAATTCACCACCCTACACCATAAAAAACCATCAAACCAACTATTAATACACCCACACCACCTCACATCAAATAAAAAAAAACATTATACATACCCCCCCCCCATAATCCACCCCCACCCCCTCTCACTACCCCCCCCCCCCCCCCCCCCCACAAATTTAGAATAACAGACACCAACCATATTAATCACTTTTACATAATACCCCCCCCCCCCCAAAAATCCCCCCCCCCCCACACCAAACCCCCCCCCGCCACCCCTAATACATTTAATAACAATCTCGGACCTTTTATTTAGTGTTGTTCTCGTTGATCTTTTTGTCGCTATTTTATCTTTAATGTTTCAGTTCTAGTTTATTATTCACTTGATATTTGTGCTCATTTAGCTCACCTCAATGTTTGAGGGAGTGCTCACAATTCATTTTAAGTCCCATTATAGATCAAAACCATACGCGTTGATACTTTTGATCGGGGAGAAAATGTGGACTTAATGTAACCTGTAACTAATGATTCGATTGATTCAAAATGCTAAGTCCTATCCTTGCATGTGCAAAACATCTTTTGAATATCGATGCACATATATAGGGGGAGTAAAAGTGTCAATATACTCAACAACGTCAAGATACCAAAGCTTTTGTGTTATACACACGTTTCTTGATATATTCTTAAGAATCTTTTGCTTTCATGATTGGGAAGTGTTCTTAAGGAATGCGAAGGAATGATATGTTGTACCTCCAGGGTATTCATAGAATACTCATATACTTGTCTTCGGACAGTATCCACTAGTGAGAATGACTCGTCTTACAAATACCTGTATGAGTTTGATGAGAGCCATGAGGCACTTATATCTTTCGAGCTATTTTCAAAAATAATCAGATAATTATGATTTAAACTTTCGTTGTGTCCTAAATAAATTTCACAAAGCTCATCGAATGTTTTTCAATCATGTTTGCCAACTGGATCTTCTACGGTACCTTAATTGTATTTAAGAAGGTAAAACGCTGTATAAGGAATTTATAACGGTATAGTCAGCAGATAGTAACTGTTCTGACTCACTCTTTACCATTCCATTACGATCATCTGGTTTGAGAAATAAGCAAGATACGGAAATCTGATACTTCGGTATTTGAGGACATAAAGCTTTGAGTGGAAAACCTGTCAAGAAGTTCTTTATTGAATTATATGATCAAGGTGCAGTATTCGTACTGTATGGTAATCGACTCACATGTTTCTAAAAACAAAGAGTTGACTACTCAGAGCAAACGGCTACTGTAAAGAATGATATCAAATCCGTTCATAGTTGATAGTATAAAAACTATAAGGTTTATCATTGCACCTTGTAATTGCACAAAGCATTGACTAGGTCCATAGCAAATGGCCTCATGGTAATGTAATATCAATTCCGTTAATTGCTTGATAGGTTGCTAAAACTATATTGTTCTACTCCAAAAGATTTGAAGACATCAAGATATTAAGTCGAAAGTACATGAAGCTTCCGCTCCTCTGAAATAAAAAGTTTTCTTCAAATAGCTAAAGTCAATATAAGTAGGAGATGTAAGAGTACTAAAGCTTTCTGATTTACAGCAAGTATGAAGCCATTCGGACAAAGTTCAGCGATGGCGAATTAAAGAGAGATCACTAGTAATTCAAGGATAATCTGAGATCAGGATTGAAGTTATCAATCTAGTAATTCAAGGTTCAAGTATTGATATTTTCTATAGAAAGCACAATGCTAAGACAAGTGAAGAACCGCAACGACAATGAGCTAATATGCTATGAATTCAAATATGTACGCTAAGAAGACCTCAAATGAAGACCTCACTTAGGGGGAGATTGTTAGAAACATAATTTCACAGTCTAACAAGAGAAGCTCGGTCTTGAAGAAATCTAGCATTTTATAGCTCATTAGTTAATTACATAATTAATGTTTAATGATGTAAACGGGCCAAGATGCAAAAAGCCCACAAAGGCCTCCTAGGCCTATCCTTGTTAGTATAAATACACCTAGTTTAGTCAAAATTAGGTTAGACAGTTTAGTTAGTCAATATTGTTATTAGGGTTTTTAGCCATCAAAAGGGTTTTCGTTCAATCATCAATAAAGTATTTTATTTTTCCTGCCTCTTGATTCTACACATCATTGTTAAGGTTTGTATGAATGATCATGGAACCTACCTCTTTAATTGTGCTTGTTTTGTGAGTTAATCAGCAGCTGTGTTTGTTGTGTGAGGTACAAATCTCCAGGCTTCATTCATCTTGGAGCCATAGGTGGATGATACACAGCACCTTTATTTCTGGTCTTATTCATCAACCAATAGGGTTTTGAGGGATAGCTAAGGTGGATATGGAGTGTAGTGAGGTAGGGTGAGTAGTTTGAGAGTGATGGTTTTGGCTGGTGGTACAGTAAACAAGGGATAGTGACAGGGATGGTTAAACAGTAATATGGGTGATATGTGAGAAATCACATATCTATTTTATATCAAAATAAACCCCAAAAAGATGAAAATGTGCATAAAAATACTTTTATATGTGTATTTTGTCTTTTGTGAATGTGTAGGTACGGATATTGCAAATATCACAAGAAAAGAGCAAAAACCGGACAAAAACGGACACGAGAAGGAAAGAGTGCACAAGATCCGGGAATTATCAAGCTATGGTCAACAAAAGTCAACCCTGGTCTACAATGGTCAACTCATAAAAGGACAAAACCCTTTAAACACCAAAACAACCCTTATTGTTAAACTATTTTCACAAAAAATCCAAAAACAATAACACCGTTAGTTCCTTGTAAACTAAATAACTAACGGTCGTTAAAGTGTGAAATTAACCCTAAACGTTTAAACTCTTTTAACCGATCCCATAACTAGTTACCATGGCCCAAAACCCTTGCACTAGCCCAAGTCAAACAATCAGTTATAAAAGGGTCAAACAAATAAACAAAAAAGGCGCGAATAGTTTTTTACTATTCATCGTCTTCTCAAAATTACCTCGCAGCAAAATTAGAGGGTAAAATTCACTTTTAGAAGCTCGTCCAAGCGTGTCCTCAAAGATACCAAGTACCAAGCTCCACCTCAGCAGCCAAAACGTCACCCCTTGGTTTTGATTGGACAGCTCTAACAACATGGATCACACGCGTGCTACAAACAAACACACCAAAAGGGGAAAACTGCACTGAATTCAGTGTAAAAGAAACACACTCATTGCCAAATGATTGGATTGCCAGCGTGGCAATCTGTGTGCTCACATTCTCATCTAACGGCCACAAATCAGCAAGCAATGATTAGAAGGAATTAAAGGTCAAGATCAAAGGGAACGTGTATGAGTCTAGATCCTTCTCCCCATGGCTATAAATAAGAAGCTTCACCTACTCACAGGAGATACCTAGAAGTAGGAGTAGCTTTAGGAGTAGTATAGTTCTTATTTTCAGCTTATTTCAATCTTATTGTCTTTCAATTAATTGTATTTCCTTTTATAAGCAATGTAATTCAAGTTTGTTTAATAAAATTCAAGTTTCATTTAAATTTGTATTATTTACCTTGCAATCTACTTTTATGCTTTAAATTTGCTTTAAAATGAAGGCTAAATAAGCTGCTATAAGCTCCCATACTCTCTTATACTCAGTCAAGTTTATATAAGCTTGATTGAGCTTATTGCTTTAAAATAAAGAAGTTGGAAGTTGATTTTGTTTTTGTTAGGATTGGTGAAACAAAGCTGGTTTATAAGCTAGTATTTGTTTGGTATGGGTTTATAATGCCCTGTCAAGATTGGATCTAGGTGTATTAGGTTAGAGGTTAGGTCTTCATCAAAGGTTCTATGGACCACTTGTACAGTATCCCTAAACCAATTTTTACATTTTTCAAGTTTTAGCTTAATTTGATGCAATTGCTTATTACTGCTTATTCAAATGCTTGTTTCTGTTTCTATATGCTTAGTATCACTTGTTTGATTGTTTTGATTATTCTGTTTTTGACTTGTGTTATGGATCTTAGTTTTCAGTTTATGCTTAAAAATTTGCTTAAAATCTATTCTCAAGCTAGCATTTAATCTATTTTGTTATTGTTTTTTATCAAGCTATTTCGCTTGTCAAAATGTGTTCATTGTTCTATTTTAGCTGTCTAATATCTGGTATCTTGGTATTGATGGTGGGGGGCCCCTTATTCTTTCAACTTTATAAACTTAATAAATGATTCAAGTGGATTAAAGGAGTGTTTGGTCAAGGCAATACCTAAATTGAGTTAGCACTGCAAGAGCATTATGGTTCTTTAGTTTGATTTGAAGAAACTTTTTGAAGGATATTAGGTTTAGATCTAAGGTCTTTGTAGGTTAATTCAAAGTTTTGATAAAATTTGTTAGCATCTGTTAGCCTAAGTTCAGTTTTATAAGCATTTTTAGCTTAAGATAGTTCTAGCTATTTTCATTGTTTAAAATACTCTTATTTTTGGTTTATAGAAGGTGTAGACAAGATTTTAAACCTGGCACAAGGTGTTTTGTGTTTTGGACATCTAAGTGTTACAAATGCATCAATTAGAAAAACAGCCAAAAAAGCCATTTTCTGATTTAACTGTTAGGCTAGTTAGAGTTTAATAAATTAGCTTTTGAAATTTAGTTATACAAAAAATTTTTTAGGTATTTTTTAGGCTCCATGCTGATAGTTTTTAGGGACTTATTTTAGCATAATAAGCTTTTTAGAACATCTGTTTTTTGTCTGCAAGTTTGTTATTTTGTCTTTTTCATAAAAAAAGTTTAAAAAACCAAAATATAGTATTCTGTATGCAATACCATTTTCAAAATACCTTATTCATAGCTTATTTGATTTCAAATTTACTTTTCAAAATACAGTTTTAAGAACTTTGTAGGATGGTCTTTCTAAATATATAAGCCTCTAGTCCATAATGTTCCATTTGTTTGCTTAAAAATAAGCTCAAAAGTTGTTGTTTGTCTGTTTTTATTTAGTATAAGTGCTTAAATCTGATTTTTAGCTTATGGCTTATTCTTTTGGCTTGTTTCTAGCTCAGACTTGCTTATTAAGTTAGCTTTAGGGTAGTAGTAGCTTATTGTTCTTAAGCTTGAGCTTATTTTAGCTTCTTTGTTACTTAGTTTTTATTTAAAAAGCCAAAAATAACAAGTGTGTTCTGTCTGTTTTAGTAAGCTGTTTTCCAGCTTAATTTTGATTTAGAAAAAAAGTTGTTTTCACAAAAAAAGTTCCTTATTAGCTGTTTTACAACTTTGTTTTTGAAAGTTTTGAAAAAATAAAAAAAAAGGGAAGAGGGGAAATCCAGGGTGAGCAAGGCTCGAACCCTGGACCTCTACCCTCCTCAACCTTACACACACACACACACCCAAACCAACTGCCCTAGGGTCTTTTTCAGTTCTATACTTGCATCACTTTATTAAAATAGTCATTTTCTCAGTTTTGCTTATTTGCTTATTAGCTTATTTTCCTGCTTATCCGTTTAGCACTTTTTAAGTTTTGTATTTTTCTTACTTTTCTTCTTCTTCAAAGTACTTTTCTAAAAAATTTCGTAATTTTTCATTGGCATTTAATATTTTTAATCATTTAGTTTAGTTAAAATAGTTTTTAAATCATAATAAATAAATAAAAAGTCAAAAAAATATAAAACTTTTTCCCAAAATTTTTATTAGTCTTTTAGCATCTAGGAAAATTAGTTTGGCCCTTTAAGGTTCATTTTTGCTCAAATTAGATTTTAGTGTACATTTTTAATTCTCGTTTACGTTTTCGTGTTTAATTGCTTAGTCGTTAAATTTCCTTTACATGTTTTATTCGATTTTATTAGTAGTTATAGAAACCAATTCAAAAACCTTTGAAACCATTCAAACCGCGCGATCACGAACATTACCGATTTTCAATTCACGCTTCGTCGAGGGAAAACGACCCGGGAGGTTTTTGAGACACTTTGGTCTAAAAGTTTGTTTTGTTAAATCCGACGGAAAATACTTACTATACTATTATTGACCTATCCTTATACTATATATGTACGTATAGCGTCTTCGGAGAAGGATCAAATTTTTGGCGCCGCTGCCGGGGAAGTGTGTTACGATTATCGTGTTTCGTTCGAAGATTAGTGTTTTGAAGAACCTTCCTCGTGAAGTTATTTTTTTTCATTTGTGAATTTTTTTTAATAAAACCTTAAAAATGCAAAAATATTTTACACTTCTATTTTCTTTTATTAAAATTAACCGTTTGTTAATCATTGTTACGACTCACCTTTAGATTGCGTGCTATAAGGGAAGTTTAAGGCGGGTTTGATCATAAGAACATCAAGAAATGGAGAAGGGTTATTTTCTAAATAGGTCTCGCGGGGGGCTACCAACTCCTTCGATTTTCTTGTACGTATTTTTAGAGAGCTACCATACACGTTTGATTTTCAGTTACCAAATATATTTTTTTTCTTATTTTAATTTCTCTTCTCATGTATTATTTTTAAAATCTAAAAATATTCTTCTTTATTCTCTTATTACATTTAATTCTTATCTTCTTTATCCATCTTATACGTTTAATCACTCAACCATGTCTTCGTCATAAAACATTTTTGGTTGCTTGTGTTGTGGAGGTAACGTTTAATGGTGGAAACTGTTCCGAGCTGTAGCAGTGTAGGATCCGGAAATGAGTTTGTCTATGATCCAAATCCTTATTCTTATAATGAAACATCGAACTTCTTTAACCAACCTCCACAACACCAATACGAGACATACTCGTGTGAATTTTGTAGAGGGAACTCTCATCTGGGCTTCGATTGTCAAACAGGGAACACACCCGTCTTTGATCAGGGTCCCTGTTACAATCAAGACTTTGGATTTAACCAACCTCTACATTATTCTCCGAGTCAGCCACAACAATTTCCTTGTGAAAACTGTGGGGGTCCTCATGAGAATTTTCAGTGTCAACCGTTGAACCAAAATTATGATCCTAATTTTTGTTATAATCTGATTTATTCTGGCTTTGACCAATATCAACCCTCGCAATTTTTCGTCATTCATCATCCTCCTCAAGGAACGGATACGAAAATGTTGCAAGCTAGAGAAAACTTAAATGGAAAATCTTATTTTCAAAAAAGCCTTTTTAACAGGAGTATGATCATATACCTCCTGTAGAAAAGTGCATCGGCTTTATTACTAGCTAGAGAGAATTTCTTAAAAATAAGCAAGCTATGGAAGAAGAGCATTAATCAACCTGAAGTTATGCAAGAATTGCTACTTAAACTAATGAATGATTTGGAAATTCTTAATGGAATTCAACCAAAACAGACAGAGCAGGATTAGCCGGCAGCTCAAAGTTTTCTTCTAAATTAGAATTTTTCTATGGCTAATGATGATGAGTATACTATTATATATAGAAAGCCTAAAGCAATCACACCCGACTTACCAGCCGAGGAGCCCGATAACTCTCTAAGTATGGGGGACGAGCATCTTAACACTATTCCGGAAATGGAAAAGTCTAGTGTTGAGAACCTTGTCCCAATCCCAAGTGAGTCCAAGGGTATTTCCGACGATATTTGTGATGTGCCGTCTTGTGATAATGATCATTTTGATGCTGAATGTGGACTTATTAACTCTTTGCTTAGTCGAGATATTTCAATCACATCTCCTAAGATTGATTTTCTTCCCGAAGAGTTTGCCAACTCAATCTTATTGATCTAATTTTACCGGGAATTGATGATGACGATTTTGATGAAGAAGAATGAGAGTTTGATATTGATATTTTTTAAATCGAGGACGAAATTCTTCGTGAGAAATTATTAAACGTCAATCTTCTCATTGATAAGATCAAAGCATTGAATCTTACTCCTTATATTTCTTTTGTGCTCAAATATCCCTCGTCTTCTCCTATTTCCGTTGTGGATAGTGATTTTCTTATAGAGGAGGTTGATACATTTCTTGTTCCGGAAGACTCGATACCAGGGTATTGAAAGTGATTTTGACTCAGAAGGGGATATTATTTTTTCTAACGACTTACTTAACGATGATCCTAATCTCGGGTATGAGCGTTTTACCTTCGACATTGAGCCTGATGCACCCGTGATAAACAATTTTGATGAGCTTAATAAAGATGAATGTTTTGACCCAGGGGGAGGTGAGTATTATGTTTCTCAGATATTGATGATGACGGATTCCTTTGCATTTGTCTTTACGGACTTTTTCTCCGTATCGCAACCTACCCTGTGGTTTCTCATTTACTTCTCTCCACCGGGAGTGAAGACACCATTTTTGACCCCGGAATCTCCACTTAGAGCCGGTGGCATCTCATCGGGATGGAACTTTTCAGTGATTTAATGTTATCCAAACATTAAGAAAGCGCAGAATGAGATTTTTACTTTTCATTATTGCTTCCCCATGGACAACTTAATTCGGGGTCGAGTCAAGCTCATGACTCAGATGACAAAAACAAGCGTTTCTATCTTCTTATCTATTTTCTAACATTTGATGAGAGGGGGCTCGCCTCTTTCTCGTGTTTCGTGTTTTGTGGTTTGTGATTTTTGTCCAGGATTACCCGGATTGTGAAGACTCTCGTGTTTGGTGTTTTGTCCCGTACATCGAGCTCCAAACTTTGCTTGCAATTAGTTTGGGGAAATTCGATATCCTAGATTATTATCGACTAACATCTATCTTTTAGCATACTTGATAAACGACTTAAGATTTTTGTGATTCTTTCTCCATGCTCGGATTTTGCATTCGACTTTTTGAGTTCTAGTATGGGGTTATAAGCCTTAGACTAGGAAATATTGAGGATAATGTTTAATTTTAGTATGAGGTAGTATATCTTCGATTATGCAGCTTACCTACTTAGCCTGTTGTTTCTAAATTTTAAAGTTCTATATATATATCCTCTTTTAAAAAGTAGTTGAATAAATATAAGTGTTTTGACACGATTGTGGCTTTCCGTTGGTGAGATACAAAAGTAAATTTTGACTCCCACGGTTTTATATCTTAGCTTTATCACTTACGTAAATAGATTGAAATTTGTAATTTTTATACATAGGGAGCTATAAACATCGAGTGTCTAGGTCAAGACTTTGAAAAGTTCACATAATTGATTTTAAATATACATAGATCGATTTATTATAATATAAGTGTGTTGGCCAGTCTTTGTGACTTGTTAAAGGTGACGATCTTAATTCGCTAGGGCTTAAGTTTTCACGAGTTTCTTTATTTAGAAATATTTTAAATTGTGGAGAAAAAGAGATGTTAGAGTTGAGTATAAGTTTTGATGATAAACATAGTATAATTGATTTCTTAAGGCTCATAAAAGGTTTATTTATGGTTTTTGCTCCTATCAGACTTAATAAACGTCTATATAATTATTGAATAATTAAAGTTCTTTGGCTTTTGGATTCTTAGTTTAGATCACTTTCGTAGAGATTTCTTTGTCGGTGAATGTAAGGTACAAATAGAGGTTTTGTCAGTGTTGTGGGGAAAATAGAACTCCTGGACCAGGGTCGGATCGATACCGATGTGGCAGTGTTAAAAGACCACAAGACTTGAAGTTTTAGCTTAATTATATTAATTATGTAATAAAACCGAAGCCGAAATAAGACTTCTAGATCTGGTCGGCTCGTCATACGTTGTGACAGTCGTTTAAGGTGGCGGTAATTAATATAATAATTAAAAACTTATGGGCTGCTATTAAAAGTTTAATACTGCTTTGCCGACTCATACTCCGATGTGGCAGTCTTCTAAATAACGGCACTAGTAATAATAATCCGGACTGATAAAAGTTTGCTGCCATTCTTGTCGGCTCACAACCGATGTTGCAGCCTTCTAAAAGGTTAAGGAAATCACCGAGGTCGAAATAAGACTCCTGGACCATGGTCGGCTCACATACCGATGTGACAGTTGTTTAAAGGATCGAGGTTTAATAATGTTGCAATAATAATAATAATATTAATAAAGCCAAATTTTGACTCCGGGGTTATCTAAATAAAGCCTCTGTCTCTGGACTCGTAGTTGAGTTGTTTCGGATGAAATAAAAAGGATAACCCCTAAATAATGCCAAATTGGAACCTTAATATGGACCTTATTCTCACCACATCGTCTCTTTAGGAAAGGATTTCAAACTATTAATGGTCTAAACCGGGTTTACTTTATTAATAAGAACATAATTTATTTGTCACCAATGATAATAATAAAATCCTTAGAGGAAAAGTAAATACACAATTAGTTTTTATGAGTAGTGTTAGCATCATAACTTGTAATTTACAATGATCTTGTTTCTAAGCTTGGCTTGGAGAGGTGAAAGTCGGGGACGATAAAATTATCCATTTGGACACTTTTTGTGCTTTTTGTTCCGTGATCCTAAAAGTTATCAATGAATAATGAAAGCAATACATTATGTCACACATGAATAACTTAGAAAAATCATAAAAATGAGAAAAGTTTTGAAAAATGGAGTGTTTTAAAGCTTGTGATTTCTTAACTCTCCCCACAAAAGACTTTGCTACTTTTCAAAGGATTAGTTTGGGAAAGTTTTGAGGTATTTGGTTTTAGAGCATATAATATTGCGTGAGGACACAACAATCACTTAGTTTGGAGAATTTTGATATGTGAGAAATCACATATCCTTTTTATACCAAAAATGGCCCTAAAATGAACAAATTGTGCAAATTATGCTTGTATATTGCTTGTTTTGTCATTTGTGATGTGTAGGTATGGATATTACAAAAATCACAAGAAAACGGTCAAAACCGGGCAAACACAAACAAGGGAACGAATAAAGTGCACAAGAGCCGGGAGTTTCTAGCAAAAGTCAAACTTGGTCAACCCTAGGTCAACCCACAAAACAACAAAACCTTCAAAATACGCAAATAACCTATAATGTTAAATCAAATTTCACCAAAAACCCTAAATCACTAACACCGTTAGTCCTTTTTATTAAATAGCTAACGGTCGTT
>BQNB010106469.1:2756-23383 GCA_026074375.1 Tanacetum coccineum | reverse complement strand
CAACATCAACTTATTTTTTAACGGAAGCCGCACATTTGCCAACCAAGTCACCCACTGCTCATAAGACTCGAACTCCTCATAAGCCAAATCCCACCACCGAGAAATCAATCTAACAGTTTGACGAACCATGTAGCAAGAGAAGAAAAGATGGCTGGACGTTTCGACGCTTGTATCACAAACCGCGCACTTGATTGATTCAATAGGTATACCTCGACGAGAAATACTAAATCTTGTAGGAAGCGAATCAGACTTGACCTTCCAAGCAATTACATTAACTTTAATAGGAACATACCTCACCCACCTGGTTTTAATGTCTTTGGGCAGCAACATATCGTCAATCAACCGTCTGACCGACGCCACAGAGAAGTCACCCGAGCCATTTAGCTTCCATCTCCACCGATCCTCCATAGGCAGCAACCTGACATCGTGCATCAGCATGATAAGGTTCTGGTACTGTTCTTGTTCGACTCCTCCTCTCGGGCTTCTGCGAAACGAGTAATCAAGGCTATGGAGCTTAAATTTCGAACCAACTGTAATGTCTTTACACTGTTCCAGAGCATAGACTCTCGGGAATCTAATCTTGAGAACGTCACCTTCTAACCACCTTTGATCCCAAAACCGAGCTTTCTCCCCATTTCCAAGTTTGAAACACATATGACTACGGAGGTCAATGCCTTTGGTTTTCAAAATATTTACTTCTTGAACAATATTCAGCCAACATGACTTGTAGCCAATATTACCCAACCTATCCATATTGCCATCAGTGCCATAGATAGCCTTAATAACTTTAACCCATAACGACGAATCCTGAGTGTGAAATCTCCATATCCATTTGAATAACAAAGCTCTGTTCAACGCATATAAGCTAGAAACGCCGAGACCTCCATTATCCTTTGAAGCTAACACACTCTTCCAATTGACCCATGAAGCTTTATTTGAATCAAGAGGGTGTCCATTAAAGAAATGACTTCGTATTGATTCAAGCTTACGAAGTACCCCAAGAGGAGCTTTGAAAATGGACATATGAAAAATAGGCATCGATCCTAAGACCGATGTCTAAGCATTGTGCATACTTATAAATCATATTAGAGGACCATATATATAATGTGACATATGTTTTATGACCACGGAAGCGGTAATTCCGACAGATAATGTACATCAACTATTCAGATTAATTTATCCAAAAAGTGTACATATAACTATAGAAGTGCGAAAAAGAACATCCATAATGTATCTTGACCATGCCTATTTCACTTTAATATACTGCAAGAAAAAATAAACGAGTTTAGTTATACTTGGTCGAATTATACATATCTCGTATATATATTTTACACCAATATACATTTTTTTTGGAACGGCAATTTGTGGCTACATGGCCCCTAGCCCAGAAGGCGTAGCGAGCCCACACAACCAGGTTGGGTCCAGCCCAGAAGGCAATGGCACCCTTCCCTTTACACACGCGGGAGGAAACCCCTATCGCCCTAGACAAGACTCGAACATGAGACCTTGCCTAGGAGGGTAAAACCTCCATACCATTGGACCAAATGCCCGTTGGTTTTACACCAATATACATAATGCTTCTAAGTTAAGCCATAAGGAATGACTGAATGAGATATAACTTACTTGTATAGGTATGCAGCAATACCAAGAATAAAACATAAGAGTATGATATCACAACAAAAGTTTCGGCTGGATCTCAACTGAAACATTCACAACACACAAGATTGAATAGAGAATTGATATAAACGAATAAACATGAGAAAGAGTTTTGGAAAGAAATTGGGTGATTGATTACCTTTGTCACTGTATCTTTGAGTCTCACGTTGGTGTTTTTCAAATCAGAGGTTGCCCTATCAACCTGAAATTAGTCCAATTGAGTCCATTATATCTCATTGGAAAATTGGTTCTTTAGTTAGGCTTGCAATTCAAGCTACTTCGGATTTTAAGAAAGTGATTTTGAAAAAATTTCAATCTGAACCAAGTAGGAAGAGACAAAAACACTTCACAGCATTATACACATCATTCTCGATAAGATACCAGAAATGACGGTAAAAACGAAAGGTATAGCCGTCCGGACCAGGAGCCTTCTCCGTACCACAATCCCACACTGCCCGCTTAATTTCCTCATTGGAGACTTCACTTTCCAGCTCATTACTTTGATCCAATGATAATCTGTTAAAGAAACTCGATTGGATACGTGCACGTGTCGCATCAGGTTTAGCAAACCTCCTACTGAAGTGCAAAAGAAACTCATGTTTCACCAACGTCGGGTCGTCAATCCAAACACCATCAACCATTATACCACGGACCGAAAGAGCATTACGTTTCTTACTAAGCATACCGTGAAAAAAACTCGAGTTCTCGTCACCTTCAATAGCCCATTTGACTTTTGCCTTTTGAGCCATCTCAAGAGAATTGAGTTTATCAATATGTTGGAGATTCTTGACAAGATCAGCTCTTTTTAACACAATCTCCTCGTTACCTTTCCCATTATCGATGATACCCTCCACAACCTCAAGGTCTGCCATATAATTATCTTTAACGTTTTTGCGGCTAGCCATGTTATTTTTATTCCATTCCCGAATCTTAACTTTAAGATATTTGAGCTTACCCATGAAGCTAACCATTGCATTAGAAGCGTTATTCGGACTTTCCTTCCAAACATCCTCCACTAACTTACTGAACCCATCTACTTCACACCAGTAATGAAAAAATCTAAATGGTATTGGACCATAATCAACATGATGCTCTCGTAGGAGGATAGGCCGATGGTCCGATAAATAGCGTTCCAGGGTAATAGCAGAAATGTGAGGAAAAAGATTGAGAATGCTATCAGACACTAGGAACCTGTCTAGCTTACTCATTTTCATCGCTGATTTATGGCACCACGTGAAAGAACAACCGCCTAACGACACCTCCACCAACCCGGCATTAGAAATAAATGAATTGAACGCATTTGCTCCTTGGACATTAAACACCGAACCATATCTATCCGAACTATACCGAACCTCGTTAAAATCACCCATTACGACCACTTCCCCTTTCCATCTACTGATCTCCAACATCAAATAATCCCATAGCATACTTTTCTCTTTAACATCTTGAGGGGCATAGATAGCGATAAAAAGAACATTCTTTTCGTTTTGCCGCCACACACCACGGACCATGACAAAGTAATCAGAAACAGTTGTACTACTCCTACGAAAAGCATTAGAATCCCAAACACACAAAATACCTCCCGAATATCCTACGGAATCACTGTGAACATAATCGAAAGTCGCATTACCCCAACACTGCTTGACACACAACAGATCCATAGATTCCATCTTTGTTTCTTGTAAAGCTAAGAAATTCACCTTATTTTTATTACACAACTCCTTGACCCAATCTTTTTTAGCCTTTTGGGCAAGGCCTTGAACATTTAGAGACAAACAATTCATCGAAACCCCTCGTCCACTCCTTGTGATTCGATAATATTTTCCATATTGGCTAAACACCCATCCATATTATACCCCATGACTCGACCGACTTTCACCACGTCATCAAGTAAATTCAAAATAGATCCACCTGTGTACGATACCTTGGGCTTTTCGTTGTTTGATTATCACACTATCAGCTACTTATTATCTTGTTAAGGTGAGTTCTTGTAAACCCACTTTTATTAAACTCTTTTTTGTTGGACGAAAAATGATACTCAAACTTATTTCTTTAACTGCTTTTACTACTGTGTGAAATCTCTTATTTCTTTGGACAATGCTAGGTGCCTATGATTACGTGTATGAATGTTATGTGAATACTATGTGACTGCTATGCAAATACTATAAAAATTTATTTCGGCAAAGTACCAAATGGACTTTTGCTCAACTCACCCGACTGTGTAGCTCGAGCCGGTAAGCGATAGGTTTGGAAGATAAGAACAACGCGTGGGGCCGGTATTGATATGTGATTGGGTTTGAATTGTTAGGATATGAGTGTTGTTATGTTGGAAATCTATTATCACTACTCCATGCATTCTGTTTTCATATTGCACAACTGTCAACTACTTAAATTCTGGCACAACAACTTGGTTTACTTCTAAACCTACGAGCTCACTAACTTTATGTTGACCTTTTCGAGTATCATTGTCAGGTGATCAACATTTTAAATTGAAGGTAATGAGATTCAAGATTTATCATTGACTAAGACGTTTTCCAAAGACATGTGTTTTATCTCATATTGAAGTTCGTGTTCAATGTAATATTGTAAATTAAATTCCTTATAACGAATTATGGCATATCTTGTATCTTG
Source organism: Tanacetum coccineum (assembly GCA_026074375.1). Taxonomy (NCBI): domain Eukaryota; kingdom Viridiplantae; phylum Streptophyta; class Magnoliopsida; order Asterales; family Asteraceae; genus Tanacetum; species Tanacetum coccineum. The sequence goes on along the minus strand of BQNB010106469.1, from coordinate 19,096 downwards.
CGCAGTGTAATCAAAACGCCGTACCCCGTGCTTCCGCTCTTAGCGGGGTGTGACACCTTATCACGTTTTTTCACTCCTCATCGCATGTCAACAGGGCCATCTCGTGGATTTTGGTGGCCCTGTACCACGACTATACGGAGGCCCCACTAAATACCAAAGTAAACGTAAAAAAATTTAAAAGTTCTACTCTAGGAAGTGGGTATCATAAAAAAATTTAAAATAATAAAGTTGAAGATTACCTGGTCGATTAATATAGAATCGAATCGATTATTGTCCTATTGAAACTCGAAATTAACAGCCGCAAGATTCATTACCTCCTAATAGTTAGAGCAGTTTTTTTTAATCTAATGAGACACACGTTTTGTTTTTATACACATAATATATTGAGTTTTAATGGGCCTTAGCCCTTATTGGCCCTACCAAAAAGTATATTGTCAGGATTTGTAATTGAACTCAATCTCTTATACGGCAAGATTCCTTATGACTTTATCTCAATATTTATTAACACAATAATAAAAATATTAATATAGTACATGTATATAGTCAACTATTTCTGAAATTTTGTGGCCCTGGTTTCGAGGAGGCCCTGTGCCATTGTGCCTGTGGCACCCCCAAAGACTCGGCCCTGCATGTCAAGCCTTAAGCATAAGCCTTGGTCTATTGCGTAGTGTGGAGGCCACGTCTCGCGCCTTTGCGAAGCCTTAGCGGCGTTATGGCGCGCCTTTTAGAACCATGATAAAAAGTGTTTTCTTAGATTAGGATAAAATTTAATGGTTTTTTTATATATATAAGTATATAAAAAAAGACATATATTTATATAAACTCGGTTTACGGTTCAAACTGCCAAACCCATATCCAACCCAAAAACCGAATTAGTAGTTCGGTTTGGTTCGATTTTGGCAAATTCGGTTCGGTTACTAGTTCGGTTTGGTTATTTTCGGTTTAGTTCGATTTTGGTTTTTGGTTTATTCGGTTATTTTGGTTTTTCTGCTCACCCTTATCCGTAAGGAACATCGATCCCTTAATGTGAATAAGTGTTAGGATCAACATTATATAGGTCACTAAACATGTTCGTCTAGCAATTTCTATATCTGAATTGTCCCAATTAACTCCAAGTTCATATTAGTGTAAGGTATCTCAACATTTGCTATTAGAGTAGATTTGAAATCTACCCAAGCTGGTGTATAACCGAACCTTGCATTTATCTTGGGACAGCTTGGAAGTGGACATTTTTTCTTTTCTGGATGAGTCACTTACTGTGCAAGTCATTATCATCGAGTGACACTTCCCATGTTTCAAGTATCTTGCTAAAGACTAGATTAAAGCGCGTTTTATTCACTCGATACTCATGTATTAGCAGGTTTTGACAAATGATGATTTGGTGTACAAAGGATTGTTAGTAATGATTTTTGGGGGGTGTGAAAATTCGCGTAAATAAGTAGTTAAAGCATTCTCGCAGAAGTGTGTGATAGTGCGAAGAAGGTTGGAGGTTAGAAGGGCATGTGTAGATGGATTGAAAAATAAGAATAGGTTTGTATGCTACATAAAAAGTATTAAATGTATAAAGAATTTTTTTGCAACTTTTATTGTCACTTTTTCATACTGATTGAAGAAGATGACTACAACATTAATATTAAAAAACATTGTATACAAAACGCACCGCAATAAAGCACGAACATCAAAAACTTATAGTATACAAAAACTAATCAAATGTATCCTTAATATTTTATTAGTTTTAGTAAGTGGTGTCTTTTACATATCAAAACTTCAAATTGATACCAAATAAATATGCGGCCGGTATAACTACATATAAAAAGAGAAAACAAATTTGTTAAAAACTTAAAAAATGATTATTGTTGTAAGACTAAAATGCCTTTAGGCTGGGCGTAGTGGAGGGCAACTCACGAGTGAGTTGCTAAAATGTTGAGTAAAACTCACGCTTGACAAGGAAGGAAAAGGAGACCAATGGTGAATGAGTCACCATTGGTGAATTATAATATTTTTAATGTTTTTTATTTGGTTTGTAAGTATGTGTGAAAATTTAGTGGAGTATAATTTGTATCAAGTGAGCATTTTAATAAACTGTGAGCTAATTGAAATGAGAAGATAGAAAAAGGAAATGACATTGGATGGTGAGTTTCCACTCTATCCGGCCTTATAAAATGCAAGACCATTCATCAAATATTATAAACGTGACAAGTTATTATAATCTTGTGGATGTGGGCTAGGTGGGTTGAGTTGGGCCAGTGTATGGGTTGGGCTTGTGTGTATAATTTATTTTTAGATATAAACAAGTTGGCTTATTGCCCGCGCATTGCGGCGGAAGCTAACTTAGTCTCGAATGGTATTTAGCTACTGTAGTATGCGCTTTGCGGTGGAGGCTAACTTATTATAAAATACTGTCACAAAACATAAGCATCCTAAAACACGTCTATTCACTAAAGCATACATACATTGTCATTGCAACAAAAGTGACAATTTAGTGCAAAGAATGATTAAACAGGAAAAAACTCTTTTTTGGCTTGTTTTTTGAGTCACAATATAAGAATTTCGAAGAGTTTTTCGCGTGTGTTTTTTTATATTACCTACTTGTATGATGCACGTTATTATACTCGCGCCACAAATGTTGAATAAGTAAAAAAAAATCCAAATGGGCCGGCCCAAACATAAAGCCCAAAATGAGAGCTCAAAGAAGAACCTTGAGCCCATGCCACAAAAAGACAAAATAGAAATCTCATAATTAGTATATTGTCTAATAGTTTGATGTAGATTAGATCTCATCATCTAGCTAGGGTTTGAATGACAGAAGAACAAGAAGATATGGTTCTGTTTGATGTAACAGAGGAAGTGCTTTTAAGGTTGACTGTCAAAGATATTCTTCGATGCAAAAGTGTTTTTAAGTCATGGTATTCTTTGATTTCAAGTCCTTCTTTTGTTAAACTTCATCTTAAACATATTTGCAAGAAAGAAGACAATAATAATAAACAACATGGAAATAAAAGAATTGCTATGACTAGAAGATATATAGTTAGGATGGGGCATTCGTACTATACACCTAAAGAGTGGAGATCCTACGATGCATTGGCCATTCAAGGTTCTTCTAATGGCCTTGTATGCATGTCTTCACTTGATAATCGAATTTGTTTAAATAATCCTTCCACTCGAGAGTTTCGAAAACTGCATAAGCCCCCCGTACTTCCTAAAGATGTCTCGTACGCACGACGTTACGGCTTTGGTTATGATTCATCCACAGATGATTACAAACTTGTTATGGCCATCAACCAAGGTTGTGATGGGGCACTTGTTCAAATTCTATCTTTGAAATCAAATGTTTGGAAACTTCTTGGACATGTCAATTATAGGTTCGATGATAGAAAGCCTGGTATTTTATTCAATGGGGCACTTTACTGGTTTTGGTATAATGCTAATGATATCGCCAGGGTTAAAGTATTAATTGTGTCTTTTGATTTAGCTAAAGAGGAATTTATAGAAATTCCCCAACCTGATGACACGAGATATGTTGGGAGTTGTCGTAACACACTGGGGATTTTCAAAGACCACCTATGCATATTTCACGAAGGCAATGATGGTTGTCCCTATGGCATTTGGGTTGTGAAAAATTACAATGTCAAACAATCTTGGGAACTTGTGCCAACTGATTGTGAGATGAAGGATCGTGTACATTATATGATTAAGGATTGTCTTATATCCCGGAAAATGCCGTCTTACTTTTGTTGTGAAAATACATTTTTCTCAAGGAGTGGAAAACATATTTGGTCTCCTATCTTTGTGCAAACCCTTGTATCTCCTTATGTTAATAATCATGGGAGACAAGGTGTCGCAAAGAATAAGAAGAGTATTGTTTTAGCGGCGAGTGATAAGGTGGGTTCTGCTTATTATGTTGCTATTTTAGTCTCTTTTCTTAATACTTTCGAATTACCCTATTCCTGAATGATTACTGTAATATATGTAGGGACAGAGACCCGGGGCGTTTAGTACCGCTTCTGCTTATTATGTTGTTATTTCAGTCTCTTCTCTTAATACAATGCAGTATACACTTTAGAATTACCCTATTTCTAAATGTATTTCTTATAAATGGCTCAATATGTATGACACTTGTTACAAAAGAGAGTCCTGTTTTTTCCTACAAACTACTCTATTTATCAAGAATTGACTAATTTGTAGTTACAGGGAATTTGGGATTGAGAAACACAAACTTAATAAGTAAGTCATCGTGAAGAATAATTAAACCGATCCAAACCGGATTTAATGCTGGTTCTAGCTATGTTGTCATTTTAAGGTCCTTATTTGTTATGCATACTATCAACATATATTTATTCTACAATTCGTCAATTTGTACTCTGTTTCAATGTTATTGAATTTTAATCTATAATTTTCAAATACAAATCTAGGAATGGAGAGAGATTGAGGAAGCTTATACTCTAAAAGATGGAGAGAAAAATGCATTCCATTATGACGAACATGGTGAGACCGAGAGGAAGAAGAGAAAATGAAAGAGGAGTAGGATTAGAAAAAAAGCGGTTCAAAGGTACAACTTAGTCTACAAGTTTTACCCGGTTTAGATTTTTTTTTTTAGGGAAAATTCTCAAAATAGACCGGTCGCTTAAAGTGTTTACCTTTTCTAAACCTCAAAAAATAAACTTCTCAAAATACACCAGTCGTCCGGTCTCTTAAGTCGCCTAAAATTTTTTCACTTTTTGTGTAAGTTACTTTTGTGACATGTTTTTAAGAGACTTACTTGATTACTTTTAGGAGATTTTTTTTAATGTATTTTAAGTTACTTCTAGGACAAAAAAAAAGTCTCCTAAAAGTACATTAAGGTCTCTTAAAAACATGTCTGAAAAGTAACTTGCACAAAAAATGAAGTTTTTTTTCCCTTTTTTTTTAATCCCTTTTTTAATCCCTTCCTGTAATTCTTAAAATACATATGCAGGAAAGAAGAGAGATTGATGTAATCTTTATAAACGAAGAGGTCGTGACTCAAGAAATATGATGCAGAACGGGGAGAGGGTTGAAAGAAGAGTTGGAGGAAAGTTAATTTTTGAATAATCAGGGAGTCATTTGTTTAATAGGTGTAATATTTATAAACAAAGAGATTGTGATTGTTCTACTGGATCAACTTTAATAGGTGTTTTAAAAACTATACGTATCCTACTTCTTTCAAACGAACCGATTCCATTTGTGCTTAGCTTTTTAATGTTTCTAGAAATGCAGGACAGCCAATTAAGGCGTTAGACTAAATCTTTTTTATTGCAGGGGTTCATTGCAGTTCTCATAGCAATTGGCCTGGTTTCAAGATTTCGGTATCAGTTGTCTCGCTGAGAGAACATATCCATGCATATGAATAATTTGTTATTTTGGTATCTAAAGCCATTAAATATCAAATTTCTAGGAAAACAAAGAGCAAATTGAAAATGGGTTATCGGCCGTCTCTGCAATTGAAATTTTCGCTGTAAGTTGCTTTGCCTTTGTACAAGTTTTTGCTCCATTTTTTGTTGCGAATCGAGGATTCATTTGTCTTGCTCTGAGAGAACATATTATCCATTCATCATTTTAGCCACAAATCTAGGCAAAAGAATCCAAGCTAGTAAATGTCATTCGTTTGTTGTGTATATTTCTAAAAAATGTATGGTCGACACTCAACTTTACCAAAGCCATTTCCAGTTAACATAAGCTACAGCCATACCGGAATTGATTGAAAGTATGTAATTATTAGCCAAGATTTTTCAAAGGAAAATTCTCAAAATAGACGGGTCGCCTAAAGTGTACCTTTTTTAGACTTCAAAAAATAAACTTCTCAAAATAGACCAGTCGCCCGGTCTTTTAAGTCGTTTAAAAAACTTTTCAGTTTTTGTACATGACCTACTTAATGTACTTTTAGGAGACTTTTTTAATGTACTTTAAGTTACTTTTAGGACAAAAAAATCTACTAAAAGTACATATGAAAAGTAACTTACACAAAAAGTGAAAAGTTTTTTAAGCGACTTGAGAGACCAGGCGACTGGTCTATTCTTGAGGTCTATAAAAGGTAAATACTTTAGACGACTGGTCTATCTTGGAAATTTTCCCATTTTTCAAAATGCTTGATTTATCTGGGTTTTTACACAAAGATGACTCATTTAAATAATCACCATACAACAATCTGGAAATCAAAATACCATCAAAATGAATCAAAACTAGCCACAAAGACAGAATAGTCAACAAGCATCAACCAGATTCAATCATTTTATATTTTTGTACTTCAGATTTTAAGTGTGTTGTTTTTCCCAAAGTTTGACAAATGAACGTTTTTTTATAGTATATTGTACTTGGATTGTAATTCTCTAGCTTCTTGCTAGTTTCTTTTAATAAAATCTGCCTTTAAGAAAAAAAGCATTGTTAAAACCTCTTACAAAATCATCTTACTTATCCTCTTACACACACAATCATAAAATATACATCTTTTCCACTTATTATATCTCCAAATCTTAACCGTCAGTTCTGCCACTTGTCAGAATCATGTGTGTAGGAAGATTAGTAGGAATGTTTTGTAGAAGGAATTAGCATTTTTGTAAGAAAAAATATATTTATTGTATTACGAATATTGTCTTCCTTTATCTCAAAGGCGGTCACTATTCGAGCTTAAAAAGCGATCAAACTTCATATATATTTCTGTTGAGGTAAAGATCCGCAAGGCTGGAAGAGGATAATTCTTCCGTGGAGCTTTGATCCTCTCACTGTCGAGAAGTCAACACACGTTAGCCTCGCTTCCTAGTGTACATTAATATATTAACAATTTATAGTCACCCATAAGTTCATTTAAATTTCGACAAATTTCGACCCCTCAAAATAAACATTCAAGTTCCGCCACGGAACACCACTACTTAATCGGTCAAATTTTGGTCAACCACATTCAAGTTCATTCCTTTATCAATTATAAGGCCCCATTAGTGTGTGGATTATAAATCCCTTTTAAGTATTGTTTTATTAATTATTTAATAGAGGTGTTCTTTTGTTTTGTTTTCTGTCCATTATTATTGTATTACCATGGTGTTCATTCCTTTCTTTGACCAATGTGTTTTTTCCGGTTGGTTGTCCGTTTTTATAAGTGTTGCATGCAGCGGCTCCTAAGATGGTCTCTTAAGATGGGTATTTTGTTTGTGTGTTTGGTTGTGTATTACTTAATCGTTGTGCTGTGTTTTCTACTTTGTAAGCTTTTGGTTGGACTAATACAATTCATACCTTTCCTAAACAATTATTCGTAGTCATAACGGACATAGTCGCTAAATAGAAAGCTATTACTTTTAACATCATTGTTCACCATAAGGGAATCAGATCACCTTCTTATGGTCTCTTACGATTTAAGTAGGAGGAAGTAAGCGATATTGATGTGTACCAGGCTGGAAACGGGTTAGATGGGGTCCATCATGTACCTGCTAGATACAAACATAATTAGTGTTGTCGCTCTTGCCTTAATGCTGGACCTGAACCTTGATTCAAACAATACATAACAAAATTAATAAAAAGCAGTTCTAAAAAAAACGGTTTCTATAATCATTAACACAATGATTATGTTATGACTTGAAAACATAGTTTTTTGAGATAATGTCCTTCTCGAGATTGCTCTTTGATTGTAGAAAACGCAAATTATTGTTTTGTATAGTTATTGGCTATATTGTGTTTTTTATCTTCTCAAATTTCTCGAATTATCTAGAAAACTGAAAACAACGTTAGATGCCTTGTGGCGATACTTATATATACGGATGACAGATTATTCATATTTATGTTATGACTTTGATCAGTTTTGACTGACTTGAGCTATCCTCGAGCTTACTAATAGCTATACATCTCATTATATGATCAACACATTACTTATTTGAATAGTAGCTTCTTGACTCGCAGGCAAAGATGAGAAGAAGAGATATTTCATCATGTTAAACGCTTATTGTAGTGACAAGAATTCAATGTCTCGTGATTCATCAGTACTCATAAGAGTAGTAGGAATGTAACCGTAGATATAATTGTTCGTAGTGCCTATGACTGATGAAACAGTGGATGGTTTTCATGATCCCAGAGAACTTTTGATCCATTATTGGTATACCCGTGATAGTCAGGGTTTTTTTGAGGAGCCAGCTTTATTTTGAAGTTTGTATTAAATTTCAGGTAATTGTATGATTAATAATCTTTAGGGTTTTTGATGATTTCTGTTATCGTCACAACATTATTTGTGACTCCTATATCCTGTTGAGCTGAGGGTTCTGTTTTGAAATTTGTGCTAGGATACTATCGTAGCTAGGATAATTGAGGTCAATATAGAATCCAAGATGTTGTAATTACTGGTATATTCTTAACAGGATAAGACTAGACTGGAAGATGGCTTCTAAACGACATCCTAATGTCTAGCTAGAGAGGGGATGTCTGACCAACTCTTTTATTCTAGGTTGGGAGGCGGTGGATTATGTTTGTCTTGGAGATGGTTTGGTGTGGGTTATCCATTTTAGGGTGAGTAGACACGAATCAGAATCGCATGATCTTTGTTCGCCTATCGTGTGTCATTCAGGTGTGTGTATCACATATATGTGCTTTTCTATTGGGGCGGTCGTACTAAAAGTGTGATTTAGCCCATTACTTTTTTAAAAGCTATCCTTTTTTATAATTGATGAGATTGATTCGTTGGTGCAGGGGAAAGAAGGAGTCAATCCTTTTATGTGTTTTGGTGATCAAATGGGTGAAAGGAATTGGATGGATAGGAAAGGTGTAAAAACGATGTATTTATAAGAGTGAATCCAGCCAACCTCCCCTTGATTCACGTTACAAGCACCAATTCGTTACAAGATAAGATACAAGAAATACTTGTTGATCACAAACACTTGATCAACAAGATAATACTATTACAAATAAGATAACTGAAAAATAAGAGATGATCGATCTTGAGAGAGAGTGTGTGTAATAAACACACAGAAGAATGATCGATGAATAAACCCTAGCTGCACTCTATCCTTTTATAGTCAAAGGAAGTATACCAACTTGGCAGCTTTGGTCCCTGCAAATACACAAGAATAACAAACAAGGACAGAAACATAATGTTAGAGAAAAAGAGAATTGGGAATTGACACAGTCAGTCCCTGAACTGTCAAGATAAAACTTGACTTTCCAACACCCTCCCTCAAGTTTTATCCACTTGAGGCACTTTAAACATATCCAGAATACCAATTTTGGTACACAACTCATCATGTTGTTTGGAGCCAAGTGCTTTAGTCAGCACATCAGCTATTTGCTGAGAAGTATGAATCTTCTCAGTAACAATCACACCACTGGCAACTTTCTCTCTTACAAGATGCACATCAATCTCAAAGTGTTTACTCTTTTCATGAAACACAGGATTAGCAGCAATCTGCAAAGCAGAGCTGTTATCACAATACAACACCACTGGCAACAGGTTTTTAACACCCATGTCACCCAACAGGTTTGACAACCAAATCACTTCACAAGTAGCAGAAGCCATGCTTCTATATTCTGCTTCAGCAGAAGACCTGGACAAAGTAGATTGTTTCTTACTTTTCCAGGTAATCAAGGAACTGCCTAGAAACACACAATAACCAGACACAGACTTTCTAGTGGCTGGACATCTAGCCCAGTCAGAGTCAGCATAAGCCCTTAACTTAAGGTTACCAACCTTATTAATTTGAATTCCACTGCCTGGGGAGTTCTTGAGATATCTAAGAACTCTAAAGGCAGCTTCTAAATGAGAAGACAAGGGGGCGTGCATGAATTGACTAAGGCAGTGAACAGCATAAGATATGTCAGGTCTAGTATTGGTAAGGTAAATCAATTTCCCTACAAGTTTCTGGTAATTCCCTATATCACTGAGCAATTTATCATCCTCAGACTCAACATGGTTCAAGGTGGTGTTTTCAGCCAGAGGGGTTTCAACAGGTCTGCCAGCTAACAGACCATATTCATGAAGCACTTCAAGACAATACTTCCTTTGACTTAAACACACACCATCATCATTATCAATGACTTCAATGCCAAGAAAATATTTCAAATTTCCTAAGTCTTTAATTTGGAATTTAGACTTAAGCATCTCTTTAAACTTACCAATTTCAGAATTGTCATTACCAGTAATGACAATATCATCAACATAGACAAGTAACATCAGAACCATATCACCAGAGGTTTTGGTGAACAAAGAATAGTCATACTTTGACTGCACAAAGCCATTTTCAACTAAGGTCATGGTCAGCTTGGCATTCCATTGCCTGGGAGCCTGTTTAAGACCATATAGAGACTTATTAAGTCTGCAAACTTTTCCATTTTGATTATCAAAACCAGGGGGAGAGTCATATATACTTCCTCAGTTAGATCACCATATAAGAAGGCATTATTCACATCAAGTTGGAATAAATCCCAACCATTGCAGATAGCCACATTAAGCATACATCTAACAGTGGACATTTTAACAACAGGACTAAAGGTCTCAGAATAGTCAAAACCCTCCCTCTGACTATAGCCCTTGGCAACAACTCTAGACTTATACCTTTCAATTTCACCTGTGGATTTGAATTTGATTTTCCAAAGCCATTTGGAACCAACAGGTTTTCTTCCTTTGGGAAGATCACAAACAGTCCAAGTGTTATTTCTAAGTAAAGCCTCAATTTCATTGTTCATGGATTCAATCCATTTTGGATTTCTGATGGCCTCATCATAAGTAGTTGGTTCAGTGGTCTTATTAAGAGTAGTAGAGAAGCTTATGGTAATTTATATGCTATGACAGGTAATGAGTGTTACTTTCTCGTTTCCTATATTGTTATAATTTATTATACACCCGAGAGAAAGAGAGAACCCGAGAAAGGAGAGAATCCAAACACTTATGTAAGGTGCTAGTATATAATTTCATGGTTTTAATTCTGAGGTCTAGTAGATTGTGTCATAAATTATCTTTGGAGAGTAAGTTAAATGCCCCCAATCTTGCTATGAACTAGGTAGAAAATCCCATTTACTTGAGGAGGTATCATTTTATACACTTTTTCGGGGTCATTTAACCTCCTAAATCATGTAAATATCTCTAAAATACGTGATTAATCGTTTCTTTTTGTATTTTTAGCATTTGGAGGAAATACACATGACTTGGGCTCATTGGGGGAAGAAACAGATAAGATTACAACTTTACACCAAAGTTGAAGAAGAAAAGCCATACAAAGGCTGCGACGGCGTCACAATTCCTTGGGACGGCATCAGGACGATCAAGCGACAACATCAGGAATTTGGCGACGGCGTCGGGATTTAACCAACTTAAACTTGGGTTGATAACCTTTTGACCCTTAAGATGAGTTTGACAACGCAGATTTATAAGCAGGTTCAAACGTTTTAGAAAAGCAATCTCTTGCAAAAAGACCTTTTTGCCACATTTGTAACATTCAGTGTCTTCATTTGCTTTTTGAAAAGAAAAATTGTTTGTCCTTTTAATAAAACATTTTGAATTTGCCAAAAAGGCCCTCTTATGAAACTCTAATTTTAGGTCTTTGAGATACTCCTCTCTAGATCTCTCATCAGCCTAGTCATCAGAATTTTCTTGGAAATCTTGCACAATATTGTTAGAAAAGAAGGCAGTTGATATGGAAGATTCTGAGGGTGTAGTAATTAAGGCTTTCTTGGTCTTAGGGAATCTCCTATATACCTGCACTTTAAACTGATTTTGAATATGATTGATAAAACTAGTGAACAGATCAAACACCTCATCTTTGGTTTTAAGAAGATAAATCCAAACACCCCTGGTATAGTCATCAACAATGGTAAGAAAGTACCGAAAACCATCTTTACTAACAACTTTATAAGGACCCCAAAGGTCAAGAGTGAACTAAGTCACCATGTTGATTGTCTTAAGATTCACAAAGAGGAAATGTCTGCCCTAGTCTGTTTAGCCTTGTGACAGATGACACAAGGAGACTAGAAGAATTCTTAGTGAATCAAAGATTGCTTGAAGAATAACAAGGGCTTGGTCAGTATGGTGACACAGCCTTGAGTGCCACAAAGATTTTGAAACATAACAACAACAACATGATTACCTATATTAGAACACAATAGAAGACTTGGGAGCGTCATAATGCAACAAATATAGGTCCACCATGTCTCACTACCCGTCCTACAATTTGACTGAGAACCAAAACCTGATATAACATTTAATCAGTAAAAACACAAACAGTTTACTACATTAACAATTTGTTAACAGATAGTAATGCTAACACAATAGTTTCTGGGACAACCAACACATCATAGAGGGTAACATGACTATTAAGCTTAAATACCAACAAACTGACCTTAGCTAGGGTACTATTAGGGTGTCCAACAGTTAAGCTAAGGTCAGAAACATCCACAATCCCAAACATATTTATAGTGGAAATGGTCATGTGTTGGTTAGTACCAGAATCAATAATCCACCTCAAGGAAGCTTTACAAAGAATGGTAATTTTTACTAAAGAAAAGTCTTAAAATTAAGAATGAACAACACATTACTATTCAAGGTAAGTAACACCTACCAGCCAAATTAGCCTGTATATTTCCGAGTGTTTTGCTTCCATAGGGCACATCATTTGATGAATTCATCTATTTCATCAACTGTTCAATAGTGAAAGATAATGGAGCACATTCACAAGAGGGAATCATTATAAGCACTTTAAGGTCTAAATTGTTAGGCCTAGGTTCAGGTTTCTGTATACCCGGGAGGGAATCCAATCAAATCCAAACATCTTTCAACAGTAGTTGACCAGTTTTATCACAGATTCAGGCACTACAATTAAGGGTTAGACCCCTGTAATCCAGAGATGTTGTGACTAAACATCTTTTTGTTGTTCTTCTTAATTACCATTATTGGACCTAATTGTTAGTAGAAGAAAACAAAACAGATATTTGAGCTTGTCCAGAGAACCTGAAGAGGTAGAGGAAATGCCTCATGGAGATTCTCTCTGGAATTAAGCAAAGGCATCCTTAACCTCATAATGTTCTCCTCTAATAGAATGGAACTCCTAATGGGTGATAAACATATTAAGACCCATGAGGAATTGCATAAGCTTCATAAGGCTGGTATGCACTAACCATCTTCTCTAATCAGCACATAGCATTTAGGCAAGTTTAGTCATGATATCAAATTCGTCATCCCAAAGGCTATTCATCTTAAGAATAATACTCAGAAACAGTTAATTCACCTTGTTTAAAGTTGTGAATTTTATTAAGCAGATTAAGAGTCACAGAACCATCAAGCTTATCATAAGTTTCTTTTAATTCAGACCACACTTCAGAAGCATTTTCAGAGAAAATTTGACCTAGATATAGATCATCAGAAACAGAGTTCAACAACCAGGATAACACAATAGAATTACATCTATCCCATTGACTAGAATACACAGCACTAGAAGTATAGGTTTCTTTTAAGCAAGTACCATCAATAAAACCAGTTTTATTTCTAGTATTAATGGCAAGTCTCATGGCACAGCCATTACCAATAATTTCTCAATTGCCAAACAATTGATAGATATAACAATGTTAAGACATTAAAGTCACTGTTTTAAGATGCAATGACTTACTACAATCCAGATTACTCACAGAGTCCACTGAAGGGCCAACACCCACCATACTCCAAGCAAGACAAGAAAACAGATAGAGCAAAAAACAGATACAACAATTAAGCCATCAAGAAAACAACAAACAACAGCAGATAGGCAACCAGGCAAACCAGCTAAATAAGCATACACATATAAAGAACAAGAATAGGAGATAAACAATTAAAGAGAAGGGGAGATTAGTTCTTTAAACCAAATAAAGCTACTCAACTGAGAGAATTGGAGTTGGCACAACCAATCAGAGTTGTGAGTGATCAAGATGTAACCGAACTCAGTTTAGCCCTCACTTCAGACAAGACTTGATAAAATAAAAGAACTAATTACAGAGCAAAAATGCAAGCGGCAAAGACAATCGAACCTCCAAATAGATCAAAACCTCTAAATCACCAACTCACCAATCAGAGCCTAATAGCTCTGATAACCATGTAATAAACATTATTTATAAGATTGAAACCAGCCAACCCTCCCCTTGATTCACGTTACACAGTACCAACTCGCGTTCCCAGATACGAATACAAGAAATACTTGTTGATCACAACACTATCAACAAGATAATACTATTACAAAAAAAGATAACTTGAATATAGAGAGAGATCGATCTTGAGATAGTGTGGGAGAGAGTGTGTGTAATAAACACACAGAAGAATGATCGATCATTAACCCTAGCTGCAACTCTATCCTTTTATAGGCTCGAGGAAGGTTACCAACTTGGCAGCTTTGGACCCTGCAAATACACAAGACTATCAAACAAAGACAGAAACATAAAGATAGAGAAAAAGAGAATTGGGAATTGACACAGTCAGTCCCTGAACTGTCAAGATAAAACTTGACTTTCCAACACTCTCACGGGTTATACAAGATAAGGGAACAATATACATAACCCGTGTAAAGCTCGTCAAAACCGAAACAAGTATATACTTGACTCAATTTTATACTTACCTTTTTCAAACGCTACTTCATTTGTTTATTTTTGGCTAATCATGCGTCATCTCCCTCTATTCACAGTGAACTTGTTGGTTGACACAGAGTTAACAAGTGCCAAGTTTGACCCGGTTATGAAAGAAGCTGAGCCTTGAAGAATATCACGATATGAAACATCTCGCCACATTTCAAGTTCTTGTCTTTTACATCATTTGAATATTCAAACTTTTTCTCTTTTTTTGTTTTCATGCTTTGGTGACCTACTGTTTCTATTAAAAATTGCAGACATTTATAGTTTAATTGTTTTTGGAATAATTGCAGAAAATTTAAAGTTTTATGGTTTTCGGACCAACTCGTATTTGTTGGGTGACGATGCGTTTTTTATGATCTTAATTTGGCTTTTTGTCAATCTTTGCACGTTTAGTTTAGTTTGTCGTCATTTTAGGTAATAACATATATTAACTATTGATATTAGCTGCTACTCGGTCTTAATGTAAACGTTCGTTTGCAAATTCCCTCGCCCAATTCTCACGTCCTCTAGAAACTTGAACAAAATCATGCATTTATAAATATATGACCTAACGTACATGTATCACCAAAAAAATGAAAAATTTAATCCCGACATACTTGAGCTTACCTGTTCATGTGCATAATGATCTGCCATGAAGACGGGTTGCATTATATTGATGTTGATAGTCTTGCTTCACTTGGTTATCGTCAATGCTGAGTTCCCTACATATAGATACTGTAAAAGAAAAGCAATAAAAAACAAAAAATAAATAAATGTTAACAAAAAAAACTAATTAGAACAGATGTGAAAAATGATAAGATTACTTGTCATATGCACTGATCTACGTGGCCCATGATCCATGACTTGAGACGCACTCCAATAGTATTCAAGATCCAGGTTTCTACAAGTATAAAGGCCCTATTAGCCAAGCATAATTATCGATCTCTAAGGAAGATAACATATCCACATGAATAAGTAGTATATAATGTCAGAAGGATTTTTAAACAGAATTATATGTGTCTAGGCTTTATAGGACATATTCAACAACAAACCTAGCCATTGATGAAATCTTCATTTTTGTAAGAAAAGATATGCCGGGCCATAATAGCTCGGATTAGAATTTCATACAGTTTTGTGTTGATATAATCACGGCTCTACAGTAAAGTTCTTAGAGATCAATTTGTCATCCGCCGATGTGTGTTTTTGAACCCTGAATTCATATGCGTAAAATATAAAAACTTGTAAAAATAGACACATGAAATGCTTCTAGCGGCTATTCCAATAGAAAATCTGATACTAATGGCCCAAACTACACGCATGTATGCTTCGTAATCCAAAGAATTTTCAAGTAACAAATTTCTTTTACATTGCTATAGGTTTGAAAAACAGTAAATTACATCTAGAAATGTGATAAAAGAACTTACAAACTTGTTCGAAGGCTAGCAAGAAAGATTAATAATCCTATGAATTCATTACGTTTCAAGCAACTGTAAAGTCATTCTAATAATCAATAAACTAAAAGTATCAATTTCATAAGTGACTAACAAATTGAGAAAGAATAACACTTAAATGTTTTGGACCTATTACTTCAAAATGCGCATAGCATAATAGCAAGCCAGAATCGATATACACTAATAATTACAGAAAAAAGAAACATGTTTATATACTTTGTGCAAATGGTTTATGTTCCAGAAAGTTTTTCTCTTTCAAACATCGACCTGAAAGCCAAATGGTTTATGTTTTGAACAGGTAATTCCATCTACAAAACATAGTTAAAGTTCAAGAATTAG